>JACMZG010001893.1:6526842-6556929 GCA_018340805.1 Microvelia longipes | reverse complement strand
AAAAAATCCTACCACAATAACCGCTGTAGGGGAAAAACCTTCTTCCCGCAATCGTTTACTTTGTTTGTGGTTGTTCTTTCAATTACATCGTTTTGAAAACTATTTTCAAATTAATCTTAAAAATGATATTTTAAAATAAAACTACACAAAAGAAGTGTAAAAAAACATCGCCAAGAAAATACGGGTAAAAAACCTAATTTGTTTACATAGTTTTTCCCGCTCCCTTCTTACAGGGATTTTTTTTCTTAAGAATCAGTGGTGTCTAAACTGACCGGTCAAGATTTTTAAACTAAAACGATAGACTGTAGGAGCTATGATTATAATAGACACACAATAGACACATACAACTTCGTAAAATTTATTCAAGTTTTACAATCGCCTGAACTGATAATATTCGGTGAAGTCCCGGATCGGATTTTTTTGCCAACAAAAAACTTTTCCTCCTAAAAGTTCAAACGTGACATTTACTTAAATTTAACTCTTTATGTATAAGTAGTTAAATTAATTTAATAGCAGTATAGAATAAGTTAATTTAAAAACAAATATAATTTTTTTTACTGTCATAACATTTTATTTGTGTTCATGGGCTCTCATTTATATCAGTCTGGTTTTGTTTTTTTCTTTGTTCCTCTGTTATAATTATATTTTTTCCTTTTCCTCATGTATACCGTAGGTATGTAGGCAAAGTATTGTGTTTTCGAAAAGAATTCGAAACCAGGATGTCAAAGGAATTATCCATTTCAGGTTTTAAGGCCTCCTAGGTGTTTTTTTTTTACAAAATTTCTGGTGATGCATGCTAAAGAGTTGAAAATTTGTACAGTCAATATGTACAACTCAGTCTAACCGCTGTAGTTGTGCTATTCTAAATATAACTTTATATGACGTCATTTATCCGAATTAATTACTAATCAAAATTTTCAAAAATATCAAAACACTTGCAATCGGGTTGAGATTCGGCATACATGTAGTAGCTATGTATAAGATTAACATATGTGCCAAGTTTCATCTAATTACTAGCATTAATTTAATTTTTATCAAATGACTTTTGTAGGTTTTTTTTAAAAAAATTGTAAAAATCTAGAAATTAATCTAATTAGGTTGAAATTTAGTACAAGTGTAAAAATTACGTAATAAATAAGTTCACTAAGTTTTTTTTTATAATATGACAAGTATATCTATGATTTTTGGTGGATTATAAAAGTTAAGCAGCCTAGACCGTGGTCATTGCTTAGATGGGTATCCGCTGGGAATGGAACGCATGTATTTACTATCTGAGGACGAGCAAAGCGAGTCCGAAGAGGTGTCGCTGTGTACATTTGACGAATTTTATATTCTAAGGACAAGAGTAGCGAGTCCGTAGTTGGGAGGCTGAGCGTAGCGAATCCGATGTGATGAGGAAAAGTTCGAGGTACCCCGTACTGATTTTAATTTTTCTAGCAAGTTGTATATACTGCGCGTTTTTGTATGCATCGTTAGGTGTTTTAACTGATTTAACTTGTGATAAGGACTGTTTCGAATATATTTTTTATAAAATAATTTTGGCACGGTGGTCCGCATCTCGGGCGAATTTTTTTGAAATGCGTGTTTCCGTGCTTAACAACAATTCTGGTAGAGACGAAAATTGTTTATCGTTTTTTCCATTGTATAACTACTTGTTTATAACTACAAAATAATTCTGCCGCGGTGGTCCACTTACGTGTTTCCGTGCTTAACAACCCATTTCTTACTTAAGGTTCGGTTCATGCTTTAGAACGTAAGCATTTTATCTGAATTTTTCAAAGAAATTCGCATTATTATCCAGTTGGTTATACGAGCCTCTAAAATTAGAAGAACGCACTATTATTTGCACCAGTTTAAAGCTTAGTTACTTTTTATATATAAAGGTTTTAGCGCATTTCCTTTATAAAATACAGACAAAATGAGTTTCGAGCACTTGACAATTGATTAACTGCTTAGGTTCTAAAGCATAAACTGGAACTTTAAGCAAGAAATGAGTTGTTAAGCACGGAAACACGCATTCCAAATGAAATTCGCCCGACAGCGGACCACCGCTGTCGGGCGGACCACCGCTAGAATTGTTTAGTAGTTATAAACTTATATAATGTAAAAAAACGATAAAAATTATCGTTCCTACCAGGATTTGAACCCTGGTACCCTGAGTTTGAGTGCTCGTATCGACTCCGGACCACTGTCATGGAGAACAACTCCCCACTTAAAATGTGTCGTTTAGAGGCCCAAATTAGGAAATAAGAAATTAGTAAATAGGATTTTTGATGTTGACTACCGTTTTTTTTTGTACTTAAAGTAGTCGTATCGACTTAGGATAAAATATATTCGATCTCTTCTTAAATTTTAATTTAGGACAAAGTGAACTTTTATTTGGGTGAGTAGTTAACTTCGCCTGAATAAAGAAAATTCACATGTTACTGGCTTTAATTCATTAAGCTTTTTGGGTTATAAGCACAAGACATATTTATCTTTGCATATTTTCTCTATGACCCCTATTTTGGCGGGAATAAGTGTTTAAAGTGCAAAGGTTAGAAATTTAACTCAAAATCAAAGGCCAAGTATTGAATTAGAATGCATTTTCTAAGAGTAAATATGCCTAATTTTTGGCTTAAGAAGACAAATCATTTATTACATTACCATTTTAAAGCATTTATAGTCACTAATGCTGTTAGATTTAGGGTCAATAGTAAATCTTAGTAAAAATTAAAATCAAAGTTATACCACATTTTTTGTTAAAATGTATAAATTTTACACTTTTGGCACATATTTCTGACAAAATGATTAACTATACCGAAAGTTAACGAGACCACTAAAAAGAAGATTTCTTTACTCTATAAAGAGTAATTACTTTACTCCCAAAGTACTCTAAGTTTTACTACTATATGTCATACAGTTTAAAATTTAAGAGGGGGAGACCTTAGTCTCCCCCTCTTATAAAAATAAAAGTATATGCCCTTCATATATAAAAGTATAATCCACCCTGATATACTTTTAAATAAATAATAAGGGAACTTCGCGTTGAACTAATTTCTCAATCACTTTACATAATTTAAATAATAGGGCTAGCTTTTTTAATTAATTATCATCTTGTAATCTTTTTAAAACCGTTTGCTTATTAATGTGTACTTGGTTCTTTGTCATATGAAAAATGTAGATGTTAAATCGTACTAAATGTAAAAAATAACGCGAGTTAATTTTAAAAGAACTTCGAGTTAAACTAATTTTCCTATAGACTTTAATAATTGAAATAATGGCTAGCAAATTTAATTAATTTCTTAAAACGTTTGCTTATTAACTTTTTCCTTGTTCTTTGTCATTTAAAAAATGTAAATTTTATATCATATAAATGTTAAAAATAACGCAAGATAATTTTAAAAGAAATTCGCTGAGTTACTTCAATAAAATAAAATTATATCCAATAAAGGGAAATAGACCAACACTATACCAAGAATCTTACAAATAGTTCTTTGTCAGCATTAAAAATAAAATATTTTACTTATAATGTGGATGTGGCTTGCCGCCATTTGTACCCCATGCTTTTAGCACGTGTTCTACCAAGAAGGATTAGATTTTCCTAGAACTCTGTATAAAACTGTCCTCAAAGGTCTCCGCAATTGCTTTTAACTATGAATTTCTTTTTCCTGGAACCTTTTATAAATTTCGATTAAAACGTTTGATCTTAAATTTTTTCACTTTAAGACCTCTAATGGATTTCCTGTTAATGTCCTTTTTTCAGGAATCTATGCCAGATATTCAAAATTATTTTTATAATCCCTTACAAAATATTTAGTCTGATTAAATTACTTGTTAAATTAACTTTATTAGATATTTCATGTTTTTTTTTCTAAATTATTAATACATATCTTCTTTAACTTATTGATCATCATAGGTTAATTCGACGTACCTCTAAAAAAATTAGGAATTGCATTTTTTGCTAGCAATTACTTCATTAGAGCAGTTCTTTTAAAAAAATGCGCGAAATATATGTTTCCTTTCCAACAAAGCATTTTTTAACAAATTAGTTCTGTATATTGTTATTAGTAGCCATATAGTAACAAATATTCTTAATGGCTGACTTGTATTTTTACTTGACCTCATTTATATCGTAGGTATATAGAAACAGTAAAGCATGAAAATCCGAAATCGGCAATCGCCTGAAATATCTGTTTCAGAGTTTCAGGTGATTTTGAGATCTCCTGCGTGGTTTTCACAATTTTTTGTTTATCTGTATGCGTGCGTGTGTTATCATCTTTATAACTTTTAATAAGTCTGAGGTTGAACCTAGCTAAGTTAATTAATACAACTTTTTTATATATAGGGTGTCCCGAGAAACGTGTTATTGACAAAAATTTCATTTTTCCAAAAAGTCAATCTTGATAAAGCTCCTGCGTGTCTTCAAGCTAAGACTTATCATATTTTTATTTTTTTTTATTTTTAACGGTAGACTTATAAATTGCAATTTTTGAAAAATGGACGAAGAGTTAAGTAGGCCTAATTTGACCTTTAAAAAAAAAGTTCTTTATAAAATTGTTTAATTGTGTCCCTGAGAAAATTTCACCGTTGAAAAAATTATTTTTCTTAATTTACCCCCTCCCCCTCTTCTAAATTTGGATTTTTTGTGAATAAAATATTTCAGTTAGTGTTACTTAAATCAAAGTTTACAATACTACCAACCACTTTTGTTCCACTTGTCAAGAACTTTAATGCTATGTATCATTTATTATTTATTTATGTGTATATTTATACATTTAAGTTAGAATGAATGTCGCTGTCCTTACGACAACGCGGATATTTTAATAAAACTTTAACATTTTAACCCTTTACTGATCATATATTTTATTACATTAAAACAGAACTTAACTATGACCGTAATAATGAACTAGAAAATGAACTTGTGTATGAACGTAATTATGAACTAATTTATGAACTTGATTATGAACGTAAAAGGTATTTGACTCGTTATCTTGATGTCTTATAAACGAATAATAAAATCTGACAAATAAAATCAAATCTGACATAAAATAACAAGTCAAATGCCTTGACTATTAGAAATAATAATATACGCCTGCTACATGGCTCCCCAAAGTTCTTCTTTGAACTTTCAAGCTATGGCTCCTCGACGGGAATCGAACCTTAACTTGCAGGTAATAGAAGGATAAGCTTTGAAACTGGTCTTTCAAGTGTCTTGTCGTTTCCGTAACGAATAGTCACTCTGCGCACCGTTCCATCTGAGCTCTTCTTAACTTCTTCAACTATAGCAAGTGGCCATTGGTTTCTTGGTATTTGGTCGTCCTCACAAATTACCACATCGCCTACGGCTATATTTCTTTTTTTATCTTGCCACTTTTCTCTTTTTTGTAAATTAGTTAAGTATTCTTTCCTCCATCTCCTCCAAAACTCTTCTGCTAAATGTTGAACGTGTCTCCACCTTTTCTTAACATAATTATCGGAAAATATTCCTGGAGGAGGCAATATAGGTCTTGGTTGAAGTAAGATGGCGTGGTTAGGTGTTAGTGGCTCAAGTGAGCTAGGGTCCTGTATGTTTGTAATTGTAAGGGGCCTCCGTTGACTATGTTCTCACATTCACAAAAAAATGTGCGCAAACTATCGTCTGTAAGCAACCCTTGTTGATTGATTAGCATAACTTCGAGAATTTTCCTCACAGAACCTATTAATCGCTCTACAACACCGTTCATATGACTAGCTTTGGGGCAGTTAAATTTCCAGATAAAATTACATGAACGGAGCGATAAATATTTAGAAATGTCTTGAAGTTGTAGTTCTTTTAACGATTTTCGTAACTCTTCTTTGGCCCCAACAAAGTTGGTTCCCAGATCAGATCTCAACTCCCGGATCTCCTCTTCGTGATAAAAATCGTCTTAATCCATTAAAACGAATCCGTGTTCATAGAGTCGAGGACGTCCAATGTTATGGCTCTTGATGCAAGACAGGTGAAAATTACACCGTAACGTTTCTCTTGTCTTCGCCCTAGACGCACATAAAATGGTCCGAAGCAATCCACAGCGCTGTAGGCAAAGGGATAACTTTCTACCACCCTACTCTCAGGTAGGTTCGACATTATTGGAGTTTCATATCTTCCTCGAACTCTCTTGCATATCATGCACTGAGATATGAGTTTTCTTACATGATATGAAGCGCCAATAACCAGAACCACGTGAGCGTATTTCATTCTGTGTCATACTTCGACCCTGATGAAAGATTCTTTCATGACAGTATCTTACAATTAATTCAGATGTATGAGTTTTTTTAGGTAATATTATAGGGTGCCTATTCTCAACCGGAATACCCGAGACGACCTCCAACTCTTAATAAACCTAAATGATCAATAAACGGATTTAGAGATCGCAAATGATCTTTCCTTGACAGATTAATATTATTTTTTAAACAATCAATTGTTTCTTTGAAATAAAGCGATTGAACGTGCTTAAAATAAGAATTTCTGAATATTCTAACTCCCTAGCAGTGATAGGGTGTTCAAAAATATTTTTCCTACAATTTTTAGCCCTTAATTGATTTATATACCGTAAAATTAATGCTACGGACATTTTAGCTTTTCCCAAGTCGGAAACCTGTTTAAACGACTTAGTAAATCTGGGACGGGATCAGCCGAACTCGCTAATATTTTTAACTGGTTTGACTTCCGGGTCATCTGGGACTAGAGAAGGGACTTCTGTTTCTCCCCAAGATTCAGAATTTTCCCAAATGAATTTAGGACCCGTTAGCCATATACTACTTATGATCTGCCCTGCGTCAGCTCCTCGCGAAGCGATGTCAGCAGGATTGTCTTTGGAGGGCACATAATGCCAGTCCTTAATATTTGTAAGTTCTCTTATCTCTTGAACTCGATTTGCTACAAATATATGAAACCTACGCGATTCGTTGTTTATATAGCCTAAGACAGCTTTACTGTCAGTCCAAAATACATTATTTATATCACGTAATTTTAATTCCTTTTCGATAAATTACTCATTCGTGCAGCAAGTAATGCAGCAGTAAGCTCTAATCTAGGTATAGTAATTTCTTTGAGAGGCTTAACTCGCGCCTTGCCAATGATAAATGAGCAGTGAACTTGATCTTGACTATTAACTAATCTTAAATACGATACTTGACCGTAACCTAAAAATGATGCGTCACTAAAGTGATGCACTTCCGCCTTCGAAATAGAACCGAAACCTACTGGTTTAAAGCAACGGTTGACCGATATCTCACTTATATCATTAAGCCCGTTTAACCAATGCAACCATCTTTTTTAAAGTCATCGCTAACTTCAATATCCCAGTTGTCTTGATTTTTTAAATTTGATTCTCTACAAAGATCTTGAAGAATACACTTCCCTTTCATTATGTAAGGAGCAACGAAACCTAGAGGATCATATATTGAACTGACTGAGCTGAGTATTCCTCTTCTTGTAGCTCTATTATCAGGCATCATTATTTTGAGTCTAAACTGATCGCTATTTGTGTCCCACGCTAAACCTAAAACTCGCTCCATAGAAAATTCGTTTTTTATAGATAGATCTTTTAGTGTAGCGTTATTTATTGCTCTTTCAGATTCGGAATGCTTTCTAATAATTTAGAATTGTTTGAAATTATTTTGTGAAATCTAAATCCTCCACGAGCACACATTTCTCTTATGTTTTCGACTAATTCTATAGCTTCTTCTTCGCTCTTAACTGACGCGCATCCATCGTCAACATAATAGTTTTCTAGAACGAACTCAGCAGCTTCAGATCCTAATTCTTGAACGTTATCTTTTGCCGTTTGTTTTAACGCAAAATTACTACACCAGGAGATGACGTGGCTCCGAATAAATGAACCGTCATGCGGTATTCCTGGGTATTGAGTTAACATCTCCGTCTTTCCACCAAAGAAATCGAAGAAAATTTCTATGTTCCTCTTTAACGAAAACTTGATGGAACATGCCTTCGATATCTCCAGTGAACGCAACTAATTCTTTCTAAATCTCATTATAACACCTAATAAGCTGCCCGTCAAATCTGGCCCTGATAGTAAGTTTGAATTTAGTGATTGTCCTTTGTACTTTGCCGAACAGTCGAATACAACCCGAATTTTTCCGGTTTCTTTGGATGGTAACACCGTGGTGAGGTATATACCAACACCGACCTTCCTCAGGTACTGAACTAGGCACCGCTTCTGCGTGTCCTTTCTCAAACATATTGTTCATAAATTTTACGTAATCATTTCTATAATTTATATTTTTTAAAAATCGAAATTTTAAACTATTTAATCTTAGTAACGCCAAATATCTATTGTTAGGTAAAGTGCAATTTTCATATTTTAATGGAAGAGGCAATTCATAATGCTGATCAGATCTATGACAAGGCCTTCATTTAATATTTTTAAGAAATCTTTGATCTTCTATTGATATTGCAAAATCTTGTGACACCTGAGTTACTTCCGGAAAATCTAATGAAACCCACGGGTTTATTAGTTCTTTAACTTTAATTTATTTTCCATGTAGCTGCTAAGGGCGCACACTTTAGAATTGCTTAGTTCATAATCCTCATGACCCTTCGGACCTACCACTCCCCAACCTAGAGTTGTTTTAATCCGTACGGTTCAGAGGGAGCACCTCTAACGACTTCTAAAGGGCACAAAGCTTGCGGACAGTTGTTTCCTATGAGCAACCCGATTTCAATATTTTTATTAACCGGTAAAATTTTATCTTTTAAACGACTTAAATGACCAAACTTGTTAATAAAGTCTGGATTCGGAATGTCGTCATGACAACCCGGGATATCTGGCCGTGTATAAAATTGTAAGGTAATTTAACTACTTCTTCAGTTTGTAGACCTTAATTATGACGTCAGTCAATCTAAAGCAATTGACTCGACTCTTTGACAACACGGTACGTAGTTCTAGACTTGTAGCAATGCCTGATAACCCTAACTTTTCTTTGATACTTTCTTTGAGAAAGCAAGCATCACTCCCGTCATCTAAAAACGCATAGGTGACAACTTGGTTTGACGGGTTATTTTTATCTATGACTACAACAGGTACAATATGAGACATTGTAGATAAGCATACTTTAATTTCTCGAGAATCGCTTGAGTGCACGTCAGCTATTAAATTTTGAGTGCAACTTTCATCTTTATTTTCGATATTATTTTTATTTTTGCTGTCACTTTAATTTACAATTTTTGAAATTTCTCCGTCACAATCTCGATGTAAACAAGTCGGGTGTTTTTTTAGACACTTTTCGCAAGAGAGTCGTCTGATACAACCCTTGCTACTGTGTCCTCGTTTCAAACAGCCAAAACACAGGTTTTTGTTTTGTACGAACTTAATTCTATCGTCCAAATTAATTTTATTGAAATCTTTACACTTATAAAATTCATGCGAACCGTTATTACAAAATAAACATTTTATATCTCGAATTTTGGGGTTATCGTTAGATGGTTTACTATTGCTACTAGTGCTTGGGGTATTAGAATCTAAGAAATAACTATTGACTTGTTTAGGTTTGGCCGGGTCTTTGTAATTTTTATAACCCTTTGACGGCGTATGATAAACTGGATGGTTAATGCGTCTTATATACGAGTCAAGAACTCTTGATAAGTCCTCAATAGTTTCGTTACCGTTCTTATATTCTACAACTTGAATCCATTTATCAAAAACTTTGGCTGGTAAGCGACTTAAAATTTCTTTAGACATATTTTCGTGTTTATTTCTTTTAACGAATGTCTATCGAGGACTTACAAGCTGTTCTGACAGTATCAGCGACGTTATTAGGGCCGATACATCGTTCCACATAATATTAGGGCCTTCTATGAGTTTATTTACCCAAGACTCCGTAATAGCTACCCCACTTCCGAATCGCTCCTCTAGCAACTCCAATAGACCCTCGTATGTAAGCGACATGTTTGAATTGGCTACTTTCTTAGCCTCACCTTCGAGAAAGTTAAGCAACAAAGACTTTCTTATAGGATTTGGGAGTAACCCCATCTTCTAAATGAATTTTAATTTCCTCTCTAAATATTGGAAACTTATAGCTGTCACCGTTGAATTTGTAAGTAGTAGAGGAATTTATTAACTGAATTTTCGTCATTACAGTCAGCGAGTCTATTGGATCTACTAGAGGGGGTTTCGCAATATTACCTTTATTTTTTTTAACTGACAATTCACTGACATTGTCAAACTTTATAGATTTGACACTTTCGTTATCGCTTATAGCACTGTCATGAAAGGACCTTACCGAATCATCAATTGAAACAAAACCTGGTTGGCTTGTGCTATCCTTGCCCACTTTGCTAGAATTGCCCTTACCATCATGATTACTACCTAGGGTTTGAATGGAAACTAGATCTTCATCTAGATTACTTAAAATGAAATCTTCAACCAAAGACTCTTTTTCAGCAATGATTATCTTATGGTCAAATAAAAACTGGTTGTTGACAGAGACTAGATCGTTAAAGTGGTCAGATCTTTCTTTTTGCTTTGAGTATTCAGACTCAAACTTAGTAAGATACTTACTAAACTGAATTATGTTAAGTTTGATGCTGCTGATGGTAGAACTTAGAACCTTTTCTGAGGAATTTTCTTGATTCTTGAGAAGATTATCTACGCTCGTCAGCCCTTTCTTAATTCTTACTTTGAGCAGACGAAGCGAAGATTCTGTATCAACGTACAGGTTGTTGAATCCCTTTTCAGACAAAACTCTTTGACTAAGACTACATAATGATCGAGCATCAGACTTACCATCAGCCTGAGATTGGTGACCATCCCTTTGACTCCTGAGACTCATTGTAGCTTTATTCTTCGAATACCTTTTACTGTCGCTGTCCTTACGACAACGCGGATATTTTAATAAAACTTTAACATTTTAACCCTTTACTGATCATATATTTTATTACATTAAAACAGAACTTAACTATGACCGTAATAATGAACTTGAAAATGAACTTGTGTATGAACGTAATTATGAACTAATTTATGAACTTGATTATGAACGTAAAAGGTATTTGACTCGTTATCTTGATGTCTTATAAACGAATAATAAAATCTGACAAATAAAATCAAATCTGACATAAAATAACAAGTCAAATGCCTTGACTATTAGAAATAATAATATACGCCTGCTACAATATGTATTATTTATATTTATTTATGTATCATTTATTACTCTTTTTTCGAAAAGACAAAATTAAGCTTTACTTTTCGTTCTCTTTTCAAAAATTGCAGTTTTAGAGTTTATCGTTAATAATAAAAAAAATTATCTTACTTTGATAACACGCAGAAGCTTTTATTAAGAATAACTTTTTTTAAAAAAAAAATTGTTTTTTGTCAATTACACCTATTGTTAAGTTCATCGGAGGACACCGATGAACTTTTAGATGCAATAAATATTGTTATACAATACAATATATTCTTTTTTAGATACAATAAATATTTTATATTTTTTGCATTATAATAGTAGTTTATTCTCTAATTTATTGCTCATCATAGGTTTATTTCAAGTGCATCTTAAAGAAATTATTAAATGCATTTTTTGCTAACAATTACTCTAAAAAAAAATCTTATGAAATCAATCGCACGAAACATATACTTCCCTTGGATTAAAGAATTTTTCCAAAAAAATTAGTCTCTGGTATGTTAAACAAATATTTGAAATATTCTTAATGACGGACTTATATTTTTATTTTTCTTCATTTATATTGTAGGTATATAGTAAAAGTATTGAGTTAGTAAAAAATGTGGAATTGGGATTTTACCTAAATTCACTATTTCACGTGTTTTCAAGACCTCCTGAGTGGTTTTCACTAAATTTTCTGTATGGATGTGTGTGTGGGTCTGTTATCATACTTTTTTATCTCTAAAACGTTTTCTGATAAGTCTAAGACCGAGCAAAATTAATTAAACAAAAAAACCTGTTCTATACAAGGTTTTTGACCCCTGTGACATTTTAAGGGGGTGCAAAGAGATTTCAAAGTTGTGTCCAAAATTTTCGAGGTACTCTGTACCTAAGTTTCCGTTTTTACTTTTCCTCATTTATACCGTAGATATATAGGAAAAGTCTGCCTCCGTGATCGTAAAGGCGTTCGATTTCGGCACCGGAGGTCCGGGGTTCGCAGCCCGGGCTATGCTCTAAGATTTTATGAATAGTATTTGTATTAAATAGATTTCGCCAACTTTAATTAATTCTTAGAGTGTAGTAGATGCGACCCACCTGAGGTGGTTCCCGCAGGGTTAATACCCTGATGGGCCGAAAGGCCCTAAAACGGGCATGTTATTTTATATAGGAAAAGTATTGTGTTGGAAATTGTTGCAAAAGTATTGTTGTCTGTGTGTGTGTATGTGTCTGTTATCATCGTAGCTCCTAATGTATTCATGATAGAGAAGTTAAAACATCGTACAAAAATCAGTCTACCGCTGTAGTTGTACTATTAGTAAAATATTTTTATGACGTCATTAACCCGCTTTAATGACAGCAAAAAATTTAAAAAAATTATAAAACACGGAAAAATGACAAACAATAAAAAAGGCAAACATGTGTGCAAGTTTAATCTCATTATCAGCATTAGTTTAGTTTTTATCCAATGACTTGTGTTCGTTTTTTAAAAAATTGTTAAAATTCAGAAAATGATATGATAGAGTTTAAATTAGGTAGAAGTGTGTACCTTTACAAAATAAATAAGTACACACAGTTTTATTTCAATAGGAGTATTATATCTATGATTTATGTTGTATAAATTAATTAGCATTAAGCGTGTATTAGCATAATTAGCATTGACCGCTGAGAATAAAACGGATGCATTTACTATCTGAAGACGAGCTAAGTGAGTCTGAGGACATGCTGCAGTATAAATTTGGCGAATTGTGTATTTTGAGGACAATCGAAGCGAGTCCGTAGCAGGGAGGATGAGCATAGCGAATTCGATGTGATGAGGAAAAGTTCTGAGGTACCCCCGTACCCGATATTTTAATATCTGTATTTAAACTAAGGAGTAAATGAAAAAAAGTAATTACAAAAAATAAAACGCCTGCGTAAAAAAGCATTGTTAAAAGTGCAATACATACGAGCATTGCGTAATTAGCTTCTTAAAACTGTGGGTTGAGGCTTAAGTCTTTTAAATTTAATTCAAACCTTTTATTAAGGAGTATGTATAGATACACCTTGCATTTATATTAGTGCTTATTACTTTCTTTTACTCAATTTTTTTGACACTTATTATATGAATAAATTCCTCTTAATTGCTATATTTTAACTCTTTCACGAGTCATATCCATTTGTCAATACTTGACTAAGAGCAAGACTTCTTAAAAAAGTTGTATCATATTATAAATAACTAGAGATACATATCTCTTTAATTTCTTTATAATTATAATATTTCTTGTAATTCTTTTCAGTAATATGGGTAACAATGAAAATACAAAAAAATAATGCATAAATCACAGAAAAATGTTCATATCAATTTGAAATTCCCACGCATAGGGTGGCAATTTTTTTTATTAATATCATTAGTTTAATTGTTATTGCATGGCATGTATACATTTTTCTAACGTTTCGTGTTAAGTAAACTAAAGAACTAACATAAATGCAAGGAATATCTATACATACTCCTTGTTTTAAGGTTTGAATTAATTCAAAAGATATTAAAATTTTATAAGCCTCAGCCTATAGTTTTAAGAAACTACTAATCCGGCAATGCCCGTGTGCATTGCATGCCGTGCGCATTGCATGCCGTGCGCATATGGTATTGCATTAGACCGACAAGTGTATCAATTTTTATTTCATAATTAGCATTAGTTTAATTTTTATTGCATGAAATGTATTCGTTTTTAACGTTTTGAGTAAAAGAAAGTAAAGGACTAATATAAATGCAAGGTGTATCTATACATACTCCTTAATAAAGGTTTGAATTTAATTTAAGAGATTTTATAAGCCTCAGCCCACAGTTTTAAGAAGCTACTAATTCAGCAATGCCCGTATGTATTGCACTTTTAACAATGCTTTTTTTACGCAGGCGTTTGATTTTTTGGAATTACTGTTTATCATTTATTCCTTAGGTATATATTGAAATATCTGGTACGGGGTACCTCGGAACGTTTCCTTATCACATTGGACTCACTACGCTCATCCCTCTCTGCTTCGGGCTCGCTTCCCTCGTCCTCAGAAATGCAGTTCGCCAAAGTTATACTGCAACATGCCTTTGGACTCGTCTTCAGATTGTAAATTCATACGTATCATTCTCAGCGGTCACCCATACAGCACTGACCACGCTCAATACTGCTTAACTTTTATGATCCAACAAAAATCATAACAATTGTTGTATTGAAACATATCTTACTGTACTTATTACGCGTAGGTATAATACTTGTACCAAATTAAAACTCAATTGGATTTTTTCTGATTTCTTAAAATTTAAAAAAAAAACATATATTAGTAATTTAATAAAAACTTAACTAATGCTGATAATGACATGAAACTTGCACACATGTTACTCTTGTACATGGCTGCATGCCTGCCAATATCAATTCGATCGCATTATTTTTTCGCGTTTTATGATATTCGAAATTTTCGCTGGATCATTTTGCGGGTTACTGACATCATAAAAAAATATCTTCCGGAAAGCAGTACTACAGCTGTAGACTGATTTTTTTTATATTTACTTTCAACTCTCATAGCATAAATACACTAGGAGCTACGATGTTAATTAACACACACACATACAGACAGACATCTTCGTGAAAAATATTTATGAGGCTTTCAAAACACCTGAAACGGATAATTCCGATGACATTACAGTTTCGGATTTTTTTTGCAAAAAACAAAACTTTTCCCATTTACCTAGGGTATAAATGAGGAAAAGTATTAAGTTTAGACTAAAAATCACCTTAATTGCCCTAATTTTAAGGTCTAGGTTTGTCTCAGTTTTTTTTTCGTTTCTTCCTGGATAGTTTTTACAAAGCTATCTGTGTGTATGTGTTTTTATTATAGCTCCCAGTGTGTCTGTACAAAATGTACTAGCTTCGTACAAATACGGACCTTTAGCCTGTGGCCTTTACGCGGCTTTCTGCCCCATACTTTTTTACTTCTCCTAATTTATACTGTCGGTACATAAAAAAATCGGGTACTGGGTTCCTCGAAACAATTTCTCATCACATCGGATTCGCTACGCTCATCCTCTTTTCTTTAGAATCGCTTCGCTTGTCCTCAGATAGTAACTCCATTGTTTATATCACCAGTGTCCATCCATCTAACTCGCCACTGCTTCGAACTCTCTTCTCTCGTCCTTAAAATATACAATTTGCCAAATTTATACTGCAGCATAAAGTATTGTGTTTGCAAAAACATCCAAAACCAGGATGTCACCTGAAATATCCGTTTTAGGTGTTTTAGGCCTCCTAAGTGGTTTCCTCAAGTTGTCTATCCATGTGTATGTTTGTGTGTGTCTGTTATAATCATAGCTCCACGCGAATTTATGATAAAGAGTTAATGCTTGGTACAAAAGTCAGTCTATAGATATGATTGTGCTATCCGTAGAATATTTTTCTTATGACATCATTAACTTGCATTAATGACTCGCCAAAAAGTTTATAAAAAAATATATTACGCGGAAAAATGTTGCGATCAATTCGAGATTCGGCTCGCATCTACATGATAAAAATTAAACAATATCAAGCGTGGGCTGTGCCTGGACGGGTGACCGCTAAAAGAAACGGATGTATTTACTATCTAAGGGCGAGCGAAGCGCGTCGGAAGACATATTCCAGTGTAAATTAAACGGCATTTCTATTCTGGTTATTTGTGAAGCGAGAAAAAGAAAAGAAAAGTTCGAGTATTTCTTTTCTCTTACTTGCGTAATGAGAAAAGTTCCGAGGCACCCTGTACCTAATTTTTTAAATATACAAATATGAAAAATAACCAACTGAGTTAAGTTTGGCATGCTTTCATTTAAGCACAAGTATTCAAAGGTTTATTTCAATACAATTAGTATGTTAAGCATTTTTGTCGGGTCACTTTTTTTAAAGCGTCAGGGTGTGGTTAGTATGCGGATGGGTGACCGCTAAGCTTTTAATTAATCTTTCTTGTCTGAGGTTGCCAGGGGTTTAAATTAAATTTATTGAATTAAGCGTAATATAAATTCTAATGAGCAAAGCGTGTCCTAAGATATGAGGATGAGCATAGCGAGTCCGATAACGAGAGAAGAATTTCCGGCGTAGACCGGGAATCTTTTTGAGGAAAAGTAAAATATTTTTACTTTTCCTCATTTATACTGTTAAGTATATAGGAAAAGTATTGCGTTTATATAAAATCAAAAACCGGGATGTCACCGGAATTATCCGTTTCAGGTGTTTTAGACCTCCTAAATAGTTTTAACACAGTTGCGTCTGTAAATAAATGATTGTGTGTATGTGTCTGTTTTAGCATCGTAGCTCCTAGTGTAGTTATGCTAGAGAGTTGAAACTTTGTACAAAAATCAGTCTATGAGTGTAGTTGTGCCATCCGGAATTTTTTTTTGACATCATATACCCACAATAATGACACGTTATTATAAAACACGAGAAAATGTTGCGATCAGATTGAGATTTGGCACGCATGTAGCCAGGTATAAGACTAACATATGTGCCAACTTTCATCCCATTACCATTATTAGTTTAATTTTATCAAATGACTTGTTTACGTTTTATTAAAAAAAACGGAAAATAATCCTATGGAGTGAAAATTTGGTACTAGGGTATACCTTTACGTTATAAATAAGTGCATTAAGTTTCGTTTCAATACGATAAGTATGTATTTTGTTTTTGTTGGGTCATAAAAGATAAACAGCGTCGAAAATGGTCAGTGCC
Source organism: Microvelia longipes (assembly GCA_018340805.1). Taxonomy (NCBI): domain Eukaryota; kingdom Metazoa; phylum Arthropoda; class Insecta; order Hemiptera; family Veliidae; genus Microvelia; species Microvelia longipes. Next base: position 6,540,088 of record JACMZG010001893.1, on the reverse strand, counting down.
TGGATGGGTGACCTTGGTGAAGGAATGAATTTCCTATCTGAGGATGAGCCAAGCGAGTCCGAGGACATGTTGCAAAATAAATTTAACGACTTGTATATTCTGAGGCAGGGGAGGATGAACGTAGCGAATCCGATGTGATAGGGAAAAGTCGCGATGTACTCCCCACTCGATTTTGTTTGTTGTACGTATTTCTTATTATTGTAGTATAGTTTTTCTTTAGAGAAGAGAAAATGTTTTTGTTACAAACGCCTTTAAAGATCGGATAGAAATTAGCAGGGATAGGGACTTAAACCGTCAAGTGGGTGTCCTCGTTAAAACTTAAAAGTATTATCTGACACATTCAAATGTATTTTATTTCTAATCTCACCGTCCATTAAACTTAATTTTTATTTCTAAGGTTCCTTTAGACCTACTTACTAGTTTTTATAAGTAAAAACTAGCCAAGTTTGTAATAACAGGAACGTTAAATAGTGCATAGAAAAGATCTTAATCGATTAAGGTATAAATCAATTACGTTTTAGCTTTTTTAAACATTCGCTAATGAAGAGGGAGGCACAGCGAGATGCTAGATCCAATTGCATGTTCAAAATCTCTTTTAGATGTGCTGGCTCATGTATATACACGAGCCATGTGTATGTATATACATAAATGTATGTTTTAAACCAATTTGTAATTAGAACAATAGGACTCCCTCGGAACATTTTTAAATAAACTTGGTACAAGAATAATTTTTATTGATATTATCTTGGCTTTTGTGACGTCACTAACCTAGTTTTCTAAGAGCAAAATTTTTATTATTAATAATTATTTTTAATATTATTATTAATTATTAAAATTTTTGTATAGGAAAATTTTCTATAGCCAAAATCCTACAGCAGCTCGATGTTGTTTAACTTTAAACGCCTTTGTTTTAGGAAATCTACTAAACATGCATGCCCAGATGTATTGCACTTGCTGTGTATTCGTCTCGGTCTCAGGGGTTAATATTTTTAAATTTCTGTAACTCTTCAAGTTTGACTATCCTATTTTTATTAATTCTTTATTACTATTACACATGGGCGTAGCCAGCCCCCCCCCCCCCTAGCCGAGCAGGTTTGTAGGCAAGGAAAAGCATTTTTAAATAAATTTTAATTTAATAAAAAAAAATATTAATTTTATAATAATTTAGAGCTTAAAGGTAACTTTTGTCTTAAAAAATTAAATTTGCTTTATTATTCGACGTATTAATTTTTGGTATATTATTATTTAAAATAAAACTAATATATCCCCATATTTAGTTCAGTTCAATTCAATACCGTTTTAAACTCTTGGGACCTAATCGAATCCTGGTCCTATAAGCATAGAGATATATACTAGAGGAGGCATAGCCTATCTCAATACGTTGAGAGTCCTGAAACATTATTTTAGGGCTCTCAGGGGATCTGTGTGACCTCAATGAAACCTCTTCTAAGAGTAAGTTAAGGTCATAAGAAATCATTTTTTTCGGATCCTGCACATTGTTTGTGTTTTGATTTATATTTTCAGCATTGTACTATGTAATTCACTGTAATTTTCATAGTTCATCTGATTATTGATAGTCAAAGGTAGTCTGGTTATTTTTCACAATTCAACCAATAGGGCCCTCTAGTAATATATCTCTATGCCTATAAGTTGTTATTGTTTTGTTAACACTAGTTTATAACTAGAAGCTATTTCTGTCTGAACCAAAATTGTCCTGTATTTGGCTATTAAACTATTGCGACGTTATAGTCCAGCAATTAAAAAGTCTTAATTAAGGACTTGGGAAAGATGTGGTTATTCCACCACCTTTTATATTATATATATATATATATATATATATATATATATAATATATATATATATATATATATATATATATTATATATATATATATATATATATATATATATATATATATATATATATAATATATTATATATACTATATATATATATATTTCTATTTTTCTTGAAATTAACTTCTACTAAGCACCCTCAGGAGATATGTCACGTGACTGCTGTATACAGGTCTCCTAGTCTAAATAAGGAACTTTTTGTCTCTTGTTTGGAAAACTATCTATACCTAACTAAATCTTATTGTAACCACTTATTTATTGGTGATACTAATGTTAACATTATGGGGGATGTTCCTACAATTAATTACTCTTATCTAGATTTAATGATTGAAAATGGTTTTAGCAGATACTTGCTAGAGAATACTCGACACTCCCCTAATTGTGTTAATAATCCATCTTGTATTGATCATATGTTTTTCAAATGTCATTATGATTGGGATGTGGATACAGCTGTATACACCTGTCACGTGACAGATCACTATGCTACTTTTGGTTTCTTATGTAAAAATATAAGCAGCAATGGAGGGACGAAAACTATTAATACATCTCTTTCTAACGATAATGCGGATTTTAAGTTGATTATCGATGAGGAAGTTTTAATTTCAAAAATCTCAGAAACAGATTGGAATGATACTTATAAAACACATTTGAGCTGTGGTGACGCTCAAAGTTGCTTCAGTAGCTTTTATTCTAAGTTGCTAGATTTAATTAATGTGAGTTCTAAATCAGCTACTGGCACTGTCTCAGGTAAAAAGCGAAAACTAAAGCCATGGATCAGCTCTGGGTTAATTAAATCTACTAATATTAGAGATAAACTTGCCAGGCAACTAAAAAAACAGCCTTTTAATGATAGTTTAAAAGAAAAATATCGTTTGTATAGGAATAAATTAACTTCTTTAATTAGAGCAGCAAAATCCGACTACTATGCATCAAAACTCGAACAAAACAAAGGCAATTCACGGGTATTCTGGCAAATCGTAAATGAGGCAACTTCAAGTAAAATTAAAAATACTAATCATTTTAATGAAGTAATTAGTATTAATAAAACCAAATTAACAGAGTCTAAAGAAATTGCTGAAGAATTTAACTCTTATTTTTCTACTATTGGTGCTGCTCTAGTTAAAGAAACAGAAATTGATTCCTCTAGTAAAAATATTTTGCGGAATGTCTCCTCTTGTCAGTCAACCAGTAAAACTAGTAAAAATATTTTGCGGGATGTCTCCTCTAGTCAGTCAACCAGTGAGTCATGTCGTAGTAAGCAAACTAATAATAGTAATAGTTTGTTTAAATTTTCTCATACAACTCCCTGTAAACTCATAAAAATAGTAAATGAGCTTAAGCCAAATTCAGCTCCAGGACATGATAACATCTCGACTACATTACTTAGATCTATTATCCCTCTGATATCCAATCATCTCTCTAAAATCATAAATCTTTGCTTAGATCAGGGAGTTTTCCCGGTAGAAATGAAAGAAGCGGTAGTTATACCAATTTACAAATCAGGTCAAAAAAACATTCTTGAAAACTATCGACCTATTTCACTTCTACCTGTTCTAAGTAAAGTTATGGAAAAGATAATTAAAGAACAGCTGGTTAACTTCCTAGATAAGAACGGTATATTGTCCTTGAGCCAATTCGGTTTTAGAAAAGGTTTATCTACTGAAGACGCTATTTACGATGTCTCTAAAACTATAATTACTCATTTAGACCATGACAAAAAAGTTGTAGGAGTTTTTCTGGACCTTAAAAAGGCATTTGACTTGGTATGCCACCAACTATTACTCGATAAACTTAATATGATTGGTATCAAGGGTACTGAACTTGATTTATTTACATCTTACTTATCAGACAGAACTCAAGTGGTTAGGATTGAAGGATCTTTAAGTAGTAAACAAAAAATCAACCTAGGCGTACCTCAAGGTACAGTCTTAGGTCCGATTTTATTTTTAATTTTCATTAATAATCTTTTAAAAATTAATCTTAAGGGTAAAATTGTGGCATTTGCAGATGACACAGTAGCCATTTTTGAAGGTACTTCATGGGAAGAAGTGTTTGCTTTAGCAACCGCTGAAATGAAAAAAGTTATGAGTTGGCTCATGGGCAATAAATTGTTACTTAACATAACCAAAACATGTGTTATACCCTTCTGTATCAGAGAGGATGGTAAACCTAGTAATAACCTGTCTCTTAAACTGCACGATCACTGTTGTAGTGATCTCTTTAATCTCTGTGACTGTCCTACCGTTAAATCTGTTACTCATACTAAATATTTAGGTTTAATTATAGACCATCATCTTAGATGGGACTTACATGTTAACTCGGTTGTTCAAAAAATTAGGAGAACTATTTATAAGTTTGTAGAACTACGTCATTTCTTCGATATAAATAAGCTAAAAATTGTCTTCATGGCCTTGGTACAATCTCACATTGAGTATGGTGTTATGGGTTGGGGTGGAGTTTCCTTAAATCACTTATTTCCTTTAATATCAATTCATAAAAGAATAATCAAAATATGTTTAAGGAAATCACCACTCTACCCCACTAACCTTCTATATAGTAAATTTGAAGTTCTTTCTGTAGAAAAACTTCTAAAATATCGTATTATGTGCTATATCTTTAAAAATAAACAACGATTTTGTACATTCAAACATAGATTTAATACCAGAAGACAGATTAGATATAGATTAGAGGAGCCATCCTGTAAAAAAGAAATAAGTATCAATCACCCTGCTTTCGCGAATTACGTGAAACGAATAATATTCAAAGTTTTTAAAAACAATAAATTTATTTAACAGATACACTAAGTTAAGTACAAGAGAACAATAGAAAACAAACTACAAGGCTTGGGTACATTAGTACCCCTATATATAAGTTTTATTATGTTTATGTCAACATAAAAGATGAAGGGGGCTTGAGCTATCAAATCAGCAATGTTCAGAATATAACTCCTCCATGCTGAATTTGAGGATTATGGGGAGAATCCACAGAATCCGATATGTTTGGAATCGAGGATGGAACATCCTTTTTTATGTTGACATGTTTTCTATTACACACATATAAGAACATTAAAACTAATACTATAAATAAAAGAAAAACATACAATATAACTGTAACTATATTAATTCTTTTATAGATTGCTATATTGGAAACATCACTTAAAATCATTTGTTGGTTCTTAAGTTCATTTTTGATATGACTAATTTTTAAGTTAACTGGGTCCAACTTGAAGGGATTTTGAATATTTAAATCTGAGTTGGAATTGGTTAAATTAAAAATTGGTATGTTGTAGTTAATTGTTCCCAATCTAGTTCCTTCATTTGAGAATGATTTAAATACATGATTACCTAATTCTATTTGACACTTATTATCTAATTCTAATAAAACACTTCCCGATATAGGGTAAGTTTCTCTGCTATCTTCGCAGGTTTCTACAACTAAATTTTCTTTTCTATCTACTACAATCCATTATAAGTATCTATTCTTTGAATAAATGTTTTGGAGATGTTAAATCTCGAGACATAGCATTTATCCAAAGATGAATTAGCTAACATATTTATTTCACATATATTATTATTATTATCTAGACCATATGTATATAAGTTATTACATATAAAGTTTTTACTATTTATTTCTTTTCAGAGTTTATTAGTATAAGCAAATTTTTGATCGTTTAGTAGTACATACTTAGAGGATGGAATAATAGATACATAGGAATTGGATCTGAAAATAGGGACTGGTATGAGTTCGTAGATACGGTAGGATTTTGTTTCCACGATTGGTACTTCTATTATGAAGACGATTTGATTTTGCTTACTATAGCATTTTACAGATATTATTCTTTCAAAAGATAACACGTTCTCTAATGTAGCGTCGAATGGAAATCTCCCGCTATTTAAATCTTTATTTACACTATTAATCTTATTTAATAATTCAAAGGGATCGATCATTGAGTTGTGAAAGGTACCAAGTTTCGCAAACGAGATGGCAACTTCTAATGTTCTAAAGTGTCTCTAATGATCTGAAAATTATTTATAATTTGCTGTACTATAGTTTGGAACCCAAAATGGTGACACAGGGATTTATTTAATCTGTCGTACACTATAGTCTTTACTTGAGATTCGAGTATTCTTTGATTTCGTGCTAATGTTTCTATACTTTTACTAAATTCTTCGGTAGTATTTTGTAGAAGGGTAGTTTGTAGGGAAGTAGCATACTTTATTTTGTGTTGATTTTCACTTATATCTGTTAATAGTTTATCGTATCGTGCAGCGTCAGCATTATCTAGATTTCCAGTGATAGATTTTATAATAGAACCTAATCCATCAATTAAGCCTCTCTTTTGTCTTAGTTTAAGTGAGGGGTTTAGTTGATTGAATTGTTGAGCGGTTTTGGTAATAAGAAAATCTACTAGTCTGAAAGAACTGTTTTGCTTAGTGTATACAGAGTTATCGGATAATCGTTTAACTTCTTCATATGATTTAACCAAATGTTGATACTCGTCAAAGGTTTTTTGAAAATCGTATACCTGTAAATTTCCAGTGGTCTGTAACTGTTTGAGCCTGTCCTAAATTTAGGGGTAGTAGTCCAGGATTGTTTGTTAAGTCTATTCGTTTTGATTTTCCCTCGACGTGGAAGGCCCATCTGTAACATGAGGGGGTTTTAACTCCTTTATATGTATAATGAGTGTTTTCTTTTTACCTGTTTTATCGACAGGGGTGGTTACCTCAACTCGATTTCTGTCTAATATTTTTGTAATCTCGTAGGGTCCAACAAATCTATCTGACTTTTTGTTTCTTCGATTCGGACTGATTTTATATACGCGCTGGCCTATTTCGAATTTGTTGTTTACATCGCCTAACGTGTTCCGTTTATTAATTATTTTTCCTTGTTGGTGGATAATTTTGTTGCAATATTTTCGTACACCTTTTCTAACCTTTTGTGATGGGACTCGACATAGTCGGTATAAAAAGTAGTCGGTAGAAATATTTCATGGGGGTCTCTGAGATCGGTATGGCCAAATACTAATTCATGGGGAGTGAAATTAGTACTACTGTGTATTGACTGATTATATGCTATCAGGGCATAGTTCATTAATTCTACGTTTTCTGACCCGTGAGATTTTCCTAATATTCTAAGATGTTCGGTTATCGTACTGTGGAAACGTTCTATTATTCCATTTCCTTCATGGTGATTCTTAGTCGTAAAGTGAACGTTGATTTTATGCAGTTTTAGCATTTCTTTAACAATTTCATTATTGAACTCTGTTCCATTATCTAATATGAAGTTGCGAGGGATTCCGAAACATGTAAGAAACTTTAATAGAGTATTACTAATATGAATAGCAGTTTTGCCTTCAATAAAATATGCTTGAGCAAATTTGCTAAATGCATCTACCATAGTCAGGTAATTCCTTCCGTTGTAGGTATATGTATCTAAATGTACGATTTCAAACGGTTTCGATGCGGTAGGTGTTAACATTAAGGGTGAGTACGTGGGGGTCCGGTTGTATTTGGTTTTTTGACAAATTACACATTCGTTAATAATTTTAGTTATTAGTCGTTTCATGCCTTTCCAGTAGTAACGTCTTTGTAGTTGAGATAACGTTTCTGTAATGCCTCTATGGTTCGTTTTACCAATATGATAATCCTTCACCACGGCCACCTGCTCCTCCAGGTCGTTAATAGTAAGCAACATCTTAGTGCATTTAATTAATTTAGGGCCGTTATTGGAGAATTTTTCGAGGTAAACTTTACAAAACTCCGGATAGAGGGAGTCGTCAAGGAAATATAAATAATATGTGACGTCACCTATAGTATGAGTTTTCAAAAAATCTAGTATAAGGTCATAGTTATTATTTTTTGGAATTTTAACTCTAACAATACTTTGTTCTGTGTTAGTCTCTGTTTTTATGTCAACGGTCTGATGTACGTTTGGTTCAATAATTATCTGATTACGTTTATTATTTATTAGTTCGTCTAAAATTCGGATGCCATCGTTTATTACGTCGTTATTAGTTGTATGTTGTGTACTAAGGTGTTCACTCTGATTTAACTCGGTAATATTTTGAGGAGTATCTTGAGGGTTTATATTTGTACATACCGGCTGATCCAAATTATCACTAATATTCAAATTCGATGGTTCTAAATTGGGGTCTAGGTTATCGTTGATATTTTCGCACAGATCTCGCAAATATCTGGCTGCATCGAACTGGGAGTCTCCTACATTGTTAGTGACGCTATTAGTGGTTTCAGCTATAGATTCGCTCTCAATGGCATTAATTTTAATTCTAGATAGCGCATCGGCATTAACATTTTGTGAGCCCCGCTTATAAATAAGCTCGTAGTCATATTCCTCGAGTTTCAATTTCCAACGGATTAATTTTGAGTTTGGTTCCTTAAGATTAAACAACCAAGTTAAGGGTCGATGGTCAGTATAGATTTTGAATTTCTTTCCCCAAATATAGTGGCGGAAATAACCGCATGCCCAAACAATAGCCAAGAGTTCCTTTTCTATAGTACTATAACGAACTTCTGTTTCGCTTAGGGTGCGCGAAGCGTACGCTATAGGCCGGTCATTTGGAACAGTGCCTTGTGATAGTATTCCCGAAATAGCAAAGTTACTAGCATCAGTAGTTAATATGAATTCTTTACTGAAATCAGGGTACTGTAAAATCGGGTCGTTAATCAGCATGTTTTTGCATGCCTCAAAACATTGTATAAAGGTGGGGTCTTCATATACTACTTTAGAATTCTTTTTTAAACATGCCGTCATAGGCTTTGTGATTTTTGCAAAGTCCTTAATAAACCGTCGGTAATATGACAGTAAGCCTAAGAAGCACTTGATCTCTTTTTGAGTTTTAGGAATGGGGTATTTTTTTATGGCAGATATTTTGTCGGGGTTTGGTTTTACACCGTCAGGAGTAACGATATGACCCAGGAACTGTACTTCTGGTTTTAAAAACTCAGATTTGTCAAGTGTGACTTTTAGGTTAGCCTGTCGAAGTCGGTCAAAAACAGTTCGTAAATTTTGGAGGTGTTGTTTAAATGTGGTTGAAAATATAATAATGTCATCCAGGTATACCATACAAATTTTGTTTACTAGCCCTCTTAAAATATGGTTCATCATCCTTTCGTAGGTGGCAGGAGCATTTTTTAGCCCCATAGGGAGTCTCACCCACTCTAGGTGATACGAATCTGTAGAGAATGCAGTTTTGTATCTATCTTTTGGGTCTACCTCTACTTGATGGAACCCGCTGGCAAGATCGAGGGTGCTATAGAAATTTGCATTACCTAGATTATCTAGGATGTCAGAAATGTTAGGTAAAGGGTGTTTGTCCCCTATTGTCCGGTCGTTAAGGGCTCTAAAATCGATACAGATCCTATACTTTTGTATCCCTGTGGTGTCTAATTTCTTAGGTACCACCCATATTGGAAACGAGTAGGGCGAGGCACTATGCTGGACTATTCCATCTCGTAACATTTCATTAACTTGTCTGTTAACTTCCTCTCTAAGTGAGGCAGGGTATCTGTACTGTTTAATATATATAGGCTTATCATCTGTCAAATTTATCTGATGTTTAATTTCATTTGTAAAAGTTAAAGGAATACCTTGACAATGAAATATATCTCTATATTCAAAACAAAGTGCATTTATAGCTTGTTTTTCTTCTTCGTTACAATGATCTAGTCTCAGCTTTTTAGATTGTCTGTAAGTTTGTCGTCGTGTGAGTAAGTCTTATCTGTATTAGGACATATGTTATGATTAAATACTTTCTCTCCCCACGGTACAAGGTCATTTGTATTTGGATCTAAAATATTTATATTTAAAGGTCTCATCATTTCTAAATTTTCTTCGGTGTCATTAAAATTATTTATACACGTGTAGGCACAATAATTTTTTACATTTACTAGAGCTTGTGGGATTTCTACTCCTTTCTTTATTTTAATTTGCTCTATCACAGCTAAACCTGACTCTTTGTCTACAGGGAGTTTTATCACTAATTGTGTGTTGGCTGGGATTTTATAAGTTTGTACTGGGTCATCACTTTTCCCGTATACTATTGGTAGCTTAACATAAGGGGTTACCAATAGTTTATTTTTCATGTCTATTTGAGCACTTAATAGTTTTAAAAGGTCAATTCCTATCAGTCCGTCGAAATTTTGATTAAATTTGAATAAATAAAATTTGTGGTAGCTTACCTTGTCAAGTTTGAAAGAGGGGAATATTGGTATGCTTATCACTTCGTCATGAAAAGTGATATCGTGGGCCGTTTGAATGTGAAAATTTTCTTTGTAAATATACTGATTAAAGTATTTCTTAGCTATTTCTGGATCGAGTAAACTTCTAGAACTTCCGGTGTCAATTAGTAATTTAGCATTTATTTCCGGAATGTTAACATACGGTAAATCTTCTCTAACGCAATTTACTTGTACTAACTCTCCAGGTCCTGGGAGGCAGTTTCCCGAAAAAGGGATTTATCTCCGTTTGTAGTATCAGTACCTAATTGATTTTCTTGGCTGGTTCCTGAGGAGCCAGGAAGGCGTTGGTTTATCTCAGGGACGTGGTTTTGGATATCTATATCAGGTTGATAGTTATATGGGGGTTGACCTAGATCAAACCCAGGATGTGCAAATTCATGTTCACTTGAGTACCAATAATCAAGTTGGCCCTCATCAAGATAGTTATAAGAAGATAGACCCTCGTATGGGTTATAGCTATCTATATTTTGGTGAAATAATTTTGTATTACTCGAATCCACATCCATAGGCGTTGGAGTGCTTTGATTAATATTGTTAGGTCCATTGAATTTTTGGTTATTATGAAAATGATTTTGAGGTACCCAAGGACGAGGTGGGGTCGGTGCCCTATATTGCTGGTTTACAAATGGTGGTCTTTGATTAAGATTATCATTATTTGACATGGGTCTATAATAGTTTTGCGAATTTAGTTGGGGTCCACGAGTATAGTATTGAGGAGGGGGAACAAATCTGTTAGGTATTCTATTAAAGTTTGTAGGGAGTTTGGATAGAGTATTTAGGTTAGTATGCTTACTACTTAGACTACTTGGAGTTATTTTACTTATTGGATTGTACGTCGAGTTGAAATTGAGGTTATTGCTCTGTCTGGAAGCATGCAGAAAATTTTCTTCTTCTATGACGTACCCCATAGCTGTTTCTAATGAGCTAGGGTTTCTTAATCGAATACTGAGTTGTAAGTGAGGGGGGAGGCCTCTGATGAACGTCTTGAGAGCAAGATCATCATAGCTCTTAACCCTTATTGTTTTTTCGGCCGATGAGAGACCGGTCATTACATTTAACTTTGAAATGATTAAGCATCTCAGGTCTTGGCATTTGATACCAAATTGATAGGGAGCTTCTCTCCTATCGGGTTTCAGGCATAATAAATCCTGAATGAGACAATCGAGATCCCTCTGATCTCCAAAATACTGATTAAGGGTCTCTTTTACTTGAGCCCAGGTTGTTAGTTCGGTCCGGGAACCGATGAGCATAAGTGCCCTTCCAGTTAGTTTACCTACTAAAGCTTTTAAGAGGAACGTATAGATAGCTTCGTTTCCAGGTGTGGAAAACTGATTAATTTAACTTTCAGCGTTGTTAACATACACTGAGAGGGTATGTGGGTTGCCATCATATGGAGGGATAGTCTCCAAATATAATTTCAAAAGTTGATAATCTACGGGCATCTTGTCTCCAAAATGTTTTTTATATTCTAAGATTTGATTAGCTAAACTACTTTCTTTTAAATTTATATTCTCAAATAACTTAGTATAATCTTCAAAATTATTCATACAATTAAGTTTCAATCAACAAAATAAATTTTCTTCTTTTTATATTTCTTTTTACGATAATTGCTTATTTTTTGGTAATTAGTACTTATAAAAGACTTACAATAATATTAAACCTAGGAAGAACTTTGGCATCATATAATCCTCTATTCTTCAAAAGACTGGACTTTTCGTTATTCCAAACGGGTGTTTGATCCTTGCACTTAATTACTTAGCACTTTAACACTTCACAGTAATAAAATTTATTTGGTTACGGATACGCGGTTAATTTGTTAAGACAAAAATAGAGTTTCGATGAAAAAACCTATCCACGTATCCTGTCCGCAGCGCCAATTACGTGAAACGAATAATATTCAAAGTTTTTAAAAACAATAAATTTATTTAACAGATACACTAAGTTAAGTACAAGAGAACAATAGAAAACAAACTACAAGGCTTGGGTACATTAGTACCCCTATATATAAGTTTTATTATGTTTATGTCAACATAAAAGATGAAGGGTTGAGCTATCAAATCAGCAATGTTCAGAATATAACTCGGGGACCAAGACTGTACAAAAGTTGCCTGACAGAATTGTACTGAATCCACCATCATTTCCTATATTTAGGATCGACCTTAAGCAATATATTTTTGAAAACTGATCATTTATTCATACTATTTCCATTTTATTTCTCAGTATGGAAAATATAACATAATTTATTTTATTTTGTATAATCATTATTCAATATATAATGTAATGTGAGCTATATTGTGGTTATAACTGGTAGTTATCATTTAACATGGTTGCCTATTGTAATTATTTTTGTTCAATAACCTAATATCAATAAAAATAAATACTTGAAATTATAATATTATAATATTATTTATTCAGTATAATTTATACTGAATTTTACTGAATTTTATTCATATTTATAAAATATGAATTTATTCAGGCTACAAAAAAAACTAATAATCTCTCAGTGGACTCTATCATACAAATTTATCGACAAATTTATAAAGTATTGAATTTTATTTAAAAAAAAATAATAATTGAGGTAGAAACATAAATTTAAATTGTTTATTACATTTCTTGCACTAATTACACTACTTGATTATTACTTATACTTTTTATTTTATAAAACATTTTTAACCATTTACATTGTTTTTGCTATTACTTATATACAAGAAGATTGCCTATTGTTTCAAACTAGATGAAGATTTTATTTTTTTTTTATTTAAGGTTTTTGTACTTTTATATTCTATTTTAACATATACTTAATATATAAAATTACTTGTATTAATACATAAAGACAGTCAAAGATTATTATTTAAAATTGTTGTCATGATGAAAAATAGCCACTACTTTTATTTCTATATTAACCAATCTGCTATACACCTTTGCTGTCTTTAATAATTTTACAATGTTGTCCAGCACGGCACCCCTGTCCACAAGCTATTGCTTATACAGTGGGTGCACCTAATTTTGTTTATATATTTCTATTTACTCTATATATTGTTTTCTTTGCTGTACAATTTTATACTGTATGTTCTTATGGTGATAATAATAAAAAAAAAAAAAAAAATTAATGTATGTAATGTTGTGTTTATAG
>JACMZG010001893.1:6476198-6526832 GCA_018340805.1 Microvelia longipes | reverse complement strand
ATGCATAAGCGATTTTCTTTTGAAAAATCCAATATTTTTTAGCGAAAACACATAACAGTTCCTGTATACACACCATATAGGAGTAAAAACAAAATAGGCAGAAAGCATTATGATCGACTTACCAGATAAATACTCATAAATTCTTTTTCTTTGATTCATTCTTGTGTTTAATTTTAACTACTTATTTAAATAATTTAATATTTTTTACTACAATGCTTTAACAATACTTAATCTAAATTAATACTAATTTCAAATCAGTATAAAATAAAATCACATTTTCTTGTTATTTATAACCAACTTAGTCTGAGAACTTAGTAAGTAATTAGTAATAACTTAGTAAGTTGTTAATTTGATATAACAAGTTATATCAACTTGTCTGAGAGGTAAATAAATAAAAAAGAATAAGGTATATTAATTTTTTTATTTGACATAATTTGTTTATAACCTGAAAATAAGTAACAATGTTTTATTGCTTGTATAAAAATAATTATATATTAAAAAATAAATCAGTTTTATTAAAAAAATGAAATCTAAGTTAAATTATTACTTGAATAAATTAATGATGAAACAGCTAATGTAAGGATTTCAACTATCTTTAGAGCAGGAAGACATTGTGTCAATATTTTACGTGATTTTCTTTATTTGCATCTCGTTTCACAGTACTGGCATTTCACACAAAATGTATTAACATGTAAAAAAAAAAACCCATCGTTCCCCAATAGTAAATATATTTAATTACTCTATTGCTTTATTTAACTACACTAGAGAAGGACACCATTGATTTCTCTCTAACACAGAATTCATAAATATCAAAGCAGGTATGGATCAACCTGACAATAAAATTGTAAAGTAAAATGTAAAAATAAAATTAATAAAACTATTATAATAACTTTGCGATCTTATTCAAATGATTAAATTTGGAGCAACTTGTACATCAATTAAACTGTACGCTCCTCATCAAAATATATTAAGTAATCCTTGAAACAATTACCAAGTATGATATTCTAAACATTATATAAAACCCTACATTTTTATCCACTCTGAATTGATAATAGCACGGAATTCTTAATTTTTAAATTATTTTCTGGTTTGAAAGCAATTTCTGACCAACATATCAGAAAAATATTTTTTTAACGAAGTAAAAAATGTGTAACTTTACTGAATATAGATGTACATTATTAATGCACTGAACAATAAAAATACATTAATATTATAAAATAACTAGGGATCTAAGGTTTTTATGGACAAATTACTATAAATGCCTTAAGCTTGATAATAGATCAACAGCAATATTTCTATACAAATAAAACATATATCATACACTTGTGCAATACAAAAATAACTGTCAGCTTTTATTAGACAGAAATCCATGATAAATTGGTTTAAACCAAGTTTTAATAATAGTAAGAAATAAGTAATTTTGTGCATTCTTTTTTATTATTCTTTTTCTTTTGGTATGTCTGACTTTACTCTGTTTTGCAATTAATTATTAATAGACACAACTCTGTGCCTAACTACACATAACTGAAGCCTAAGGCAAACAACAATAACTTTTATATAAAATTTAATTATTAACAAAAAATAACAATTCAAAAAGGTTAGTAATTAGTATTTTAAAAATAATGACATAAAACACAGAAAGAGATTCCTTGATAGACAAAAAATCATTCATAAACAAACAATTAATTGACAGTCACCAATGTCTATATAAAATAATTACATTTACTTAATAAATAAAGCCATATAAATAAATACAAATCTAGAAGTCAAAGGCCGTTTGTACATTTTTATATCATTTACCTCAGAAAATGTTCAAATATTAGTTAAAAGCTTTTTCTATAGTTATACAAGTCCATCTATTGATGGATTTGGATCTAATGATTGTTGGAAGGATGGTGAAAGATGTTTGATACACCATTCCAGCATTGATAAAAGTCATAGGCATTTCTATTTTATTTAAGATTGCTAAACACACAATTTATCACATTTTTATACATAATTTGTAGGCTAAAATTGTCAAGTTTAGCTTTATACTGAATTTTAAGCATGATAAGTTTATTCTCAGGCCTTAAATATTTTAACACTATTCTTATCAGACATTAAAATTTATTTGCTTCTGGCATTTATTTTATTAACTTCCATATAGAAATCATTATTAATAAATAAATCATCTCTTTATTTAATTATAAAAATTATCAAATAAAACATAAAAATAATTGTTAATTTACAATATTATACAACTAGTAAGTCTATAAAAATAAATAAATTAGCACATTAATTTTTTCAACAAAATATAATATAATTTAAAACTAAAACAAAAAATAGTTTACCCCATGTTTAAAAAATTAAAAAAGGTTAAAACTTATTGTTTGTACCTCCAGGAGACAACAATTACTAAAATAATAGTTAATTTTGTAAAAGTTAATGAAATACATAAATAAATAAAAATATTAGACACAAGTGTTTAAAATATTTAATTTTCATCACCAATTAAGTATAACAAAAAATATATATGTTTAAAGCTAGATTCTAATTAATTTGGGCCTAGTAAAAAAATGACACCTGACAATATACTTGGTCTAGTCGGGTAGATTTTAAATCAAACAAAAAGTAATTACTTACTTTAGTATGAAACAAGTAACACAACTTTTTTCTCAAAGATAACTTCAATAATTGAGACAATAGTTTAGATAAAGAAACCAACATAGATTACTACAGTTCAGAATAAATATATGAGTAAGTCTATTTAAAAAAGTATAATACCTGAAATCTAAATTTGTTACCATCACTCTTTTTAAAAATGCTTGAAATGACTTCTACTAGAGGTTTTTGTATTTTTTACTTTTTGTTTAGAGACGGAGTAAATAGATTGAGTCATTAAAAAGTTTTAAAACTAAGTGTATTTTTAAATCAGAACAATCATCCAGCTACCCTCCTTCTTTAATAAAAACATACTAATATTTTGAAATTGAGATTTAATACTTTTTGGATCTAACCTACAAAGTTAAATAACACTGAAATAAGTTATTAATAATTCAGTTGTTAGTACCCAACTTAAAAATACAAATAATAATCGAATAAATAATATTTTAGTCATCAATATGCTACAAAAAAATTAACAATGTAACAATAAATAATTTAATAATAAGGATTAAAAACTTTGGTTATTTGTTTTAACAACTTTTAAGATAATTAAATCGAAAATTTAAAAAAAAATATTTACACAAAATTAATGATAATAATAAAGCCTAATCTCATTATCTGGTCTACAAATAATATTTTAAATAAAATTTCAAGAAAAATAATATTAAACAAATATCATATTTATAAAAGAAAAGTAGCTATAGAATGGCACATAAATTAATTTTATATAGGGGTTAGTTAACAGAAAATTAAACACTTAAAAACAAGATTTAGGAAACAATAATTCGAACAACAAAAAATATTAAGTAACATGAAGAAAAGCAATGACAGTTAGAATCTCAAATATTTTATTTAATACTTACTTGATGATTAAAGATCAACAAATTAATATTCTTATAGAGTCATTAAATTTAAAACATGATTGTCAGGACAATAAACTAAGTTTAATTAAACTTTAACAATATTATTAATTATTTTGTTTTAAAAAGCTAATTTTGCTCTTAACTTTTAATAATTTTTCTTTCTTTTAAGCTTAGCTTCTTTTAAGTCAATGATACCAATTGAATCATTGGATTAAACGATTATTAATCAAGATAAATGCTTATTACTTGTTGATCTGGATAATAATTCTTCAGACTTTCTTGAATTCATATTAGATAAAAATAAAATACGAAGGACAGCTAAGAGTACCATACCATAGATAAATAACTCAGAATTCCAAGATCTGTTAAGGCACTTCTCAATGTTTTATTTCCAACATATATTTGGATTTTAGTGTCTTAGAAAATAATATATTATAAAATATGCCAATAGTATTAAGTAAGCATTATAATTAATTATTAATACAACAAAAACTGTTTTGTGGGGTGCATCCAATGTTAAACATTTTTTCCAATAAAATAAAGAAAATAATTTTAAAGCTAAATTAAGTTTTGAGGCACAGTTTTATCTAAAGCTTTATATTTTATAAAAAAAAATACTACTAATTTACTGAACAAAGGCTATACTGATGAGCCGAGGTGGATTGTTTATTTTAGCACCAACTGTCATAAGCTAATTTAAACATCAAATCTTACAAATGCATACTTTCTAACTGAACATGCATATTCTAATAATTATTTTTCTATATCTATCTATATTAAAAATATAATTAAAGAGTTAACAAAAATAAGATTAAAATAAGTTTTATACACATTTAAAAGGCACAGTATGATCATAACAAGTTCCAATTTTAGTTTGGACACATAATAAATACAATATTACATCTATACTAAAAAATAATCAGTATGTCACTATCACACTTTTTAGTTATAATAAATAAATAAAGCGCATAAGTGAATGCATACAAATGTATAACATTGACTAAGCCTCTTCTCTGTAATATTGACAAATTCCTTCAGTATTTTGTCACATCCTTTATTTAAAATAACTAAGATTCTTCTTTCGTTAAAGGAATCAAGTACATGTGACATAATTTAGTTTATGTTAATTAGGATACATGTTAATAATTTTATCTTAAGTTCAAGCATATTATTAGAAGTATTAGTCCCATCCTCCAGTCAGCTTGTGGAACATATCTTCATTTAGCGACTGATTAGCTTCTTTAGATCTCATTGACAAGAATATATAACCTCCTATAAATTCGTGAATAACTTTACAATCAGCTGACAAGCATTCAAACATCAAGTTACCATCTTCAAATTGAACCATCATACATTTGACTTCCCAGTTAACATTCCAAGCCTGAAATTAAAAATATAATTTTAATTACTTTCAATACGCTAGTCAATCAAATGAAGAATATATTTTGGTCACTCAACACCTAAACACTGCCCATAATAAAAAAATCCATAATAAAAAAATGCATTTCATGTGACATTTTTGCTGAGTCATTATTGCGGATTAATACGTCATAACAAATTATTTTCTGAATAGCACAACTAACTCAACAAACAGCGGTAGTCTATTTTTTTTTTTTTTTACAAAGATTCAACTATCTAGCATTAATACAATGAGAGCTACAATGATAACAGACACACACACATACAGACAACTTTGTTAAAACCACTCAGAAGGTCTTAAAAGACACCTGAAACGGATAATTCCGGTGACAACCCGGGTTCAGATTTTTTTAGCAAACACAATATTTTTCCTATATACCTTTGCTATAAATGAAGAAAAGTAATAAGTAGTGTTATGTACGAACAACCTGATACTTAACAAAGTCAGAAAAACTGGTTTTAAGGATATGCAGAACACTATTGATAAGCTCTTTGATAGGTATCTGATTAACACCCTTTTTTTTCACACCCCAAAAAATAATCAAAATTTATACCACAAAAATAACAAATAAATAAATAAAATAAAGAGGCACAAATTACCCTAATCAATAAATATAATATGGCTCCGGTATACACAAAATAAATATTGTATTACTTTTGCCAATAAAGAACTTGTTTAAAAGAAAAAAAAGGTTAGGTCTAATTTGCTCCAATGGATTATATCCAAATGTTAAGTAGCAAAAGGAAAATATTTTTCTCTTTTATATTTTTTAAATTTGACTCTTAAATTTTCTTCAGAAAATGACACTTATCAAAATATATATGATCTCTTATATCATAAAAGAAATTAGCTCTACAGCTTCACCAATGACATAATTCATACAATCCTGTTATAATCTAGATGTATTTATTAATTAAATAAAACATAACACAATGCCTATTTAGACCAAGGGTTAGACGAAACAGTATCAGACTGTATGACACTAGAATAATATCACACTGCAAGTGAGAATTCATACTTAATTGAGAATGACTATTATGTTAGATAATTCAATTATTTAGAGCCATCATTGACGAATAGAAAAGCTTTGTAAAGTAAACGAATAACAAGTGGCATTAAGTAAAAAAATGTCAATAAGTAAATTGACAAAGTAATATGTCATGTTGGCATAGCTACGGCTTGCAACATCAAAACCAAAGGGAAATCAAATAAATACCTTGACATTAGAGTATCTCCATGTTTTCTTGTGATATCCAGTATTAGGATCCAAAATCATTAATCTGTTAAAAGCAACACCAAGAAGCTCTTCTTTCTTAGGTCTTTCTTGAAATTTAACAACGAAGAGGCTGATACCAAAGTCAGGCAGAGATTGCCAAGCTTTGATATAATTCATTTTAGCTTCTATTAAAGATTGTTCTTTAACATTTGCATGAGCTTCTAAAATTCGATGAACAAGCTATAACATAAAACATCAATACATATATAATAGTATGAAACCCGGTTACACATTACATTTAAAAGTAGATTAGCATTCTTTAACCAATGCAGGTATTACTTTTAAAAACAGGTTTATATTACAATTTTTGTCACCATTTTTATCGCCAATAAGCCTAAAACCTGAGTAATATAAAAACCAATCTAAAATTTGACGAGATTTTAGAGTTTATGTAACAAGGGTGATGGTATACCACCACGGAAATAAATTTAAAATAAAAGTGGTTCCATGTGTAATTCACAAATAAAAAAATATAGATCTTAATGCAATCTTAACACAGTCTTTACCAATCTTTTTAAACAAAATACAAAATGACAAACACAATACATAACAAACTACATTCGTAACAAAATACATAATGACTAAGGTCCAATTTTTAATTGATTACAAAAAAAATTGTCCTAATTTAGCAAATACTGAAATAATCAATCCAATCATAGTAGATATAATAATATCTATTTATTGCAATATAAATATTTTACTAGTTACTAATTTTACAAATTCTCTTCATACTAAATTGCAAATAACGTGTTTAATCTATTTCTAAATGATCGTCCAATTTCTTTTCGATTCTCTTAGTTATGACCTTCATTAGTACTTTATACATGACAGGTAATAAGCAAACAAACCTATAGTTATCTATACCATATTTATCTCCTTTTTTAGCGAATTTCCTTTTTTAACATTAAGGTTAGTTTGGCTTCAAGCCAGTCTTCAGGTACTTGTCACATTTTTAAGCAAAGATTACACAACTGGGTAAGCCCTTTTATTAGTACTTTTCCACCTAGCTTTAGTTCTTCAACTAAGACGCCATCTTTTCCTCCGCTTTTACCTTTTTTCATTTCTTTTATAGCCCTTTCCACTTCTTCTTCTTCTTTTAAAATATCAGGTATTGTTTCTTTTATTTACTTTATCTTCTCTGACATTACTCACATTAGTATCTACCTCATTACTATCATATAAAGTGGAATAATAATCTCTAATAATATCAATGACTTGTCCTCTATCACTAGTAAGTTTTCCTGCTTTATCCTTTATTATATTTTATATGTTCCTACTGCTTGGGATCACCAATACTTTTTAAATTTCCTCCCTGTTCTACTATAATTTCTAATTTATCTTTTTTTTCTTAAATCATCTCAGTCAATATAAATTTTAGTTGGTTAAAATTAAAATGACTTGCTCAAACCATTTCTTTATTGCCATTTTTATTTGAAAGACCCAGTAAACAAATTAAAGGTAAAAACGTATAAATACTCACCTTTCCTTTTAATTTCTTGACGTATTTAGAAGGCACATAATCATCAGGTATAATATCTAACTGAGAAGGATTAATAGCAGGAGCTGGAGCGGGATGCTGCATTTGTAAGAAAGCCTTAATGGATTGAACCTCAGCTTCATATGAGCTATCAGCTAAAGATCTACCCTTGGATGCAAGTCTGCAAGCAGCCATCCATTTTGCATATTGTTCTTCCTAAAAATTGCATTAAAATAGTTTCGTAACATTCAAATAAAAACTAAAAACAGGAAAAATATAAAAACTTATAACCCAAAATATTTGAAAATTTTAAGAAAAAAGGAAGGGAAACAACAATGTTTCACTTCCACATGTAACCAAAATTAAATAAAATAGTCTAAAAAAATACTAACAGTGTCGCAACGAATATACATTTCAGTCATTCCATCAGAACTGGGCACTTCTAATTTGATTCCATATTTAGCCTGAGTCAAGCTGACATCTGGAGTCACTTCACATCCCTTTAAATTGATGGTCCACAAGGCAGGTACATTAGTCTTGGAATCTTCTTTGGATTTGTATATCCTCATGCTTAGTTCACGGAATGTAAACCAATACCGTTTGTAAGCTTTGAGAGTGAACTTTTTAGGCCTAAAACGTTTAAAAGATTTAATATATAAATATTCATGTATAACAGAAGGTAATATCTGACCCCTTAGGGCACTAGTTACTATACTAACTAACTATAAATAAATGAAGGTATAATAAAATGGGTATTTTATAAATGAAGGTTATAAAAGAATTAGACATTTTAAAACATCCCCTAATCGCATGTAATACATTCATTTCTATAATGAGTTGTACTTATGGCCAAATAGTTTATTTATGCACTTAGGAAATAAAATTAAGGATTCTTCCCAAGCATTTAATTTGGTTCCATAGCAAGAGCGACCTTACCCTCAGGCGGAGAGCCTACATCCTAGCGTCAAGCAATCTGCCCACATGGGAGAGTTTGTCTCTTATTTATTCAAAGCGAGACTGGCGACCATAATAAATAGGAATCTTCTCGTAGTTGAAATAAAAGTGAGTCGTCACATTGTACCCCAGGTTGGTCTGGCCATGAGAGGTCATCCGGTAACCCCTGGCAGTGTGGGGTGCAACTCAAAGCCCCACAAGTCGGTGTGACATTCTCTTAAATATATTTTAATTAATAGCTAATGTTTCCTCATACCCCAATAGTTCAAAGTAAAAATTAAATTACTTACTTCAAAAAGCGTAAATAATCATAGAGCTCAGGAACATGAGTTATATCATTACGTGAAGTGTTAAAATAAGAGCCTTCTAAAGTAACTTGAAGTTCACTCAAAGCCGCATCAATATCATCATCTCCACCAAGAGATGATGTGTCTAAACTTGGTTGTGGTAAAGATGACTGCAAGCACACTTGTACCTAAAAATCAATGGATGTTAACAATGAAGTGTAATCAAATTGATTAAGATGACAATATAAAGAAATGAAAAACATATTAACAGTATAGGAAGTAAATTTAAGAACAGGAGCAATCACTAAGTCTTACTTAAACCTTCTTGTAGCCATGTTAGTATTTTGTTGATGATTCGTCCAATTCCTAATTATTCCACGTGTGGTAATTTTAATTTTAAATCAAAGCAGGAGATATACAATGGTTTTTTAAAACATTAACTAGTTGACTGTAGTCATATTATGTCAAGATAAGATCTGTGAAAGCTGGTACTGTCCAGCAAATATTTAAACTACTTTCTTGAACCTTTATACTGGCTCAAACACAGACTCTGCTGGTCATGTTGGTTATAATGATCCAAATTAAACTATTATTCATTGATTCCATGAAAAACATGACAGCTAAGTATACCTAACATTATCTCACAAACTATGCTTTAAAATGTTTAGGAAAATAATAAGTTGTTTTTTATATGTTTCAAAAACTGCTTTAATCCTTTTGGCCTTCCAGCTACTCATGATACTAGCGAGCATAACTGACAATATTTTTTATTGGCAGTTTAATTTATTTGTTATAAATGAATAAAAAAAATATTATGCATACAGCTAATTTTGTTTCGCCCTTTTTCAATCACAATGTCTCAGAGAGTGGATATACTTTTAATACCTAGGAAATAAGTATTATGCAAATTAAACAATGTCTTACCTGAAGAGCAGCAAACATCAAAGCTTCCTCTTCATTACAATCTACTTCATCATTGAGAATTTGCCACTTTGCTTGTTCATAAATTTGGTTGATTCTAACAGAATCAAGTTTTGGGTTAAGATCAAAAAATGAAAAGAATTTAAACTTTAAACATAGAGTATCAAATTCTCTGATACCTTGCTCCATTATTGAAAGGGAGGAATCCAACCACCTGAAATATAAAATAGTGTTCTTCTATACATTATAAAATTATTATTAAAATTATATTATAAATTCTAGCCTATTCAAACCAAATTCATATTTGTAAAATGTAACCTCATATTTTTTAGTAAAGGGGGTGGGGATGATAGTCTATTTTTAACAAATAAATTAGTATCAGTTAAGACTAGTGTTCTAGTAGCACATGTTTAGAACTATTAAAAAATATTATAACCCTTTTAAATAGAATGTAAAAATCACCAACAGTTCCATTATATGATGGAAAAAATTGTATTATAAGAAAATAAGTTGAATGGGACCATCACTGCCCCCCTCTCTCAGCTGGCCCTTTAAATACTTTTTAAACCAATTGGTTCAAATCATAAAATGTTGACATTATTACATTTCAGTGGGTTAAAGAAATAGTCTTTTGTACAAAAAATTGCTCTCCATTCCCTTCGTAAGTTAAAATCACTTCAGACTACCAAGTTTTGCACAACACAAATAGTGGCAGAAAATGTAAAATCTTACACACCAAGTCCTAATCAGTAAACTAATGGATTGTGCTATAAATATCACTAATACTTCGACTTAAAAATCCAAAATAAAACTTGGTAAATTGGATTGACCAAAACCTTGTAAAAAGTTTCATTGTAAGCTTTATAAGATACTTAAAACTAGGCCTCTTTAAATTAAAATGAGTAGTAATTTACTCTTTCAAGGCATTAAATATAAAACGAGCTGACTTAAGCAAGAATTAAATTTAAGTTTTATTAACTATTAAAACCACAAGAATAAAGATCAATATTACTTACCCAACATTCATACGTGCTTTTTCAACCAGTGATTTTGGTTTTAATAATTTACTTCTGGTTTCATTACTAAGTACTGAAGGGCTGATTGCAAGAGTGCCATCTAATGAACCATTTAATAATTCAAATGTATTACCATTAGCATGGAAACTATTATCAGTGACAGATCTCTTTGTAGTGTTGTGCTAAAACAATAATCAAATAAAAAAAAATAAATACACCGATAAGTTTGATTTTATTCAGTAGCGGAACTAGTGCAACACAGTTTTATTAGGTCCAAAAGAATAGATACATATTCATATCTAAGATCTTTTATCTGAATTAATATAACTTGGTGCACTAGTGCTCTGCCGTGTTAATAACTAATCAGCTGAGTATATTGGATGATAAAACCTCTAGCAGTTAAATTTGCTTATAATGTTGTTAATGTAGTTTCAGCAGTTTTCTACACTTCGCTGGAAACCAGATAATTAATAAAGAGATTTTTTTAAAAATAAGATACATACAGAATTTTTAACGTAAATGAAAAATCGGGTATCTGGGAACTTTTCCTCATACATCGAATTCGCTATGCTCATTTTCCCTATTTCGGACTTGCTTCGCTCATCCCCAGAATATAAAATTCACTAAATTTATACTGCAAAACATTTTCAGATTTGCTTCACTATCAACTCTCTAGCATGAATACACTAGGAGCTACGATGATAAACAGACACACACATACAGACAGACAACTTTGAGAAAACTACTCAGGAGGTCTTAGAAACACCTAAAACGTATAACTCCGGTGACAACCCATTTTCAGATTTTTTTGCAAACACAATTCTTTCCCTTTATACCTGCGGAATAAATGAGGAAAAGTAAAAATCAATTTCCATCCAGTAAGATATTTATGCAAGTCAAAAGTTGATTAATAAGAAAGATATGAATCAAAACTTTGGCAAAATTAAATAAAAGTATAGAAAATAAAACAGAAAAAAATCAAACCACAATTAATTTTGACACTAAAATAGGTACTGAAATAGATTTTGCATCCTGTAAAATATTTTTCACAATCCATGAAAAATCTCAAATTGGTTATAATACAATAAATAAAAAAAAATTATTTAGATATTTGCACAGAAACAGGCCTTTTGTTTATACTCAGTATCTAGAATTACTTTAGTAGTAATATCACCTCAATTTACCAAATAAATTCCACCCAAAATTTCAACACCTTGTTTTATACTTACATGCTCTTTAACAAAACAAATAAATTTAAAAATAGCGAAATAATACAATAAAACAAAATACTACTAATGGGGTACTCTAGAACACTTCTCAAGACTTAGTAGAACTACAGGTCGAAGAACAAATATTTATTTACATTTATTTAACATACAAATTTTAAGCAGACCTCGCAACTAACATTAAATACATTTAGAGGTCAACTAATGATTTAGTTGACATGCTTACTAATAATAAAGACATTAGTAGCATGGTCAAGTATTTTTTCACTTTAACTCGCAACTAACATTCAAGGAATTAGTAGCGAGGTCAACTAAAAACAACTTGAGGTTTCATAATTAAGCTACCATGCGCCTTACTCATTTACTCTATCAACTTACTCAAGTTTGAAAGGTTCTACAAAAAGCCCCTAATAAAGCAAGAACAAGTTCTAAAATATACCTGAGATATTGGTGAGCTGATAGGTGTAGATTGTTTAGATTTTACTGGGGCACACATGAATGGAGATTTGTCGATAGAGCCAGTAGATCCACTGTTGTTAGAATTAAGAATAAATGTATTTGAATCCACAGGTGTGTGCCTTCCATTTATTTCCTTATTTCTTCGGTTAATACTAAGATCTTTAAAATTTGCCTTTAAATGAGATGGTTCTAGAGGTTTGCAGAATGAGAGTTCTTCAGAGTGTCTAATACCTAAAAGAATTTAAATCAATAAAATAGATTAGATAACATTGTTTATATGTATAAAAAACCAGCAAAAATATTTATTTTAAAAACAAAAATAACAACAACTTATTAACAAATGTAATGTGATTTGCAAGTTTATGATTTAATAATTTATATATTATATATATATAATATATATATATATATATATATCATAATGATTACAAAGCAACTTAGTGAATAGAGTCCCAAACACATCTCATAATGTAATGAGATGACTAACTGCATTTTATTTAAGAATTCGAGTAACAGCTTAAACTTTAGCTTAAATACTAAAAGGATCTGAGAAGTTCTTAAAATATATAAATCTTGACCAAATTGGCATAATATTACTCTAATAGTACTCTCAAGATATTTTAATGTTTAGAGAATTTTCAAAAGAAACATAAGCTAATAAGGTCAGATTCATAATTCTAATGATAAATAAATTAATCATGTTACACACATCCTGTATAAACTTCACCCATAAAATATTAGTTGGATAATGAGTTCTAAACTGTCAGGGCATTAGCCTATTTTTTATTACCAGGACAGCAATGTTAATAAAATAATTAACATTTGCTATAACCTTAGCTTACCAGTGTTTGGAAAGGGCAATGTCTTGACAACTAACTACATTTTTTAATTCAAACTAGGGACTTGAAACAGTGCTTAGTTTGTACATAGAGGAGGGGCAAACAAAGTTATAGCAATTTTTATGTTTTTTTGCAATTTAATTCATCTTTCTTGCAACCAAGGAGACTAGTTGAACCTTCAAATCAAATTCAAATTTAAACCACAGAAAATTCCATTAACAAAAACACTGTAAATTACTCCAAAGTTCAAAAATACAATAAACAAAATCATACCAAGTTCTTTGCACAAATGCATTACAGCTCTGAAGGTATTCTCAGAGAAATCAACTTTGCAGTCCATATAGCGTAAATCTGGAAGTTGTACTTTTAAAATTTTGTGCATAGGTGTAAAATGAAGTGTCGCATCAGCTTGAACACAATATTGATCCAGAGTAAACCTGGTTTTGGACAACCATTTATTCTTTTCAGGCCACCAGAGTGCATGGTCAGACCAATCCATACAAATATCTGTAAAAGGAAATGGTAAATAGTAGAGATTCAAGAAAAATAAAAAAATAAAATGTACAACAATAAGAAACTATAAAATAATTTAATAGCCAAGGCACAAATTAGTATATATTCCTCTACGAGCCTAGGAATAAAAAAACTATTAGATTACAAGTTATATAATTTTTTAACATTTAAACAAGTCTATTATAAGTCCTGAAAACAGTAGAATCCTCTAACTCTAACATGCTTCATATAACTCGGATTTATAGAAGTCCTATTATTTTGATGGCAAAATACATGTAAAAATACCCAGTTAATATAAACTAATGTTGGTATAATTCTAGTCTTTCAAGTACATCGTGTTTTAGTGGTTTTATAACCTTTACAAGTAAGTCAGTTCTAACATAACTGACTATAGCTACGTGTTCCATAGATCAGATCCCACTTAAATCAATCTTAACAGGAGAATCAATCAAAGCCAGGAAGTATCACGGGGCCCATACGCCCAAAATTATTAGAGGGAATATAATTGTTGAAATATAATAGAGAAGGGACATTGATAATGGGCCAAAACAATTTCAAAACCTAGTCTTATCGACAATAAAGGAGCCCCATAGGTTCAGGAGTCATTGTTTCATGAGCCTTAACTATGTTACAAAATTTATTCATAATATACTGAAATAACAATTATTATTCCTATTATTAGTTTCTTATGAGCTAAAATAGAAAAGAAAGAAGCAACAACAATTTGGTTAAGTTCCTGTTACATAGTTCATTTAAATAAACTAAGAAATATAAATTGTTATGATTAGTTGAAGCCCCACCTAAAACCAGTGAGGGAAACAATTCTATTACTTCATTGCTGTAAGTTTAGACTGGGCTAGTTCATAAGTGAATAAGGAGAATGAAACTAGTGGTGATAATTAGAACAAAGCTTATCTGCTTGGGTTCAGTCCTGAAACCATTTTTACAGTATTTGCCAGGAACTTGACAGTGTTACCAAATGTAAATTTGGATGAAAACTGTGCTATTTTATAAATAGCAAAGGTTCTTACCACTAGTGAATTAATGGAAAATACCCGAGCGATCAGCCTTAAAGTCACAAATATTGCACTAAGTTACACTTAGAACTTGCTTTGCTCGTCTTCAGAAATGTATATATACTTAAGCCTAAAGTAGTATTTCTCTAACCACACTACACAAAACCTCAGAATAATATGACCTACTCTATAAAAACAGCTGTGATCACACTTGACAGCCCTGATTTAACAAATAGTATTAATTACATACTATTTGTATTTTAATTTACATTACATGCATTAATTTTTGTTTGCTAAGTTTCAACTTTCAGGCATACCCACAGCAGGAGTTGTGCGTGATACAGACACACATGGGCCGACAAACATCATGAAGAGAACAACTTAAAGCATCTTAAAAATGCCAAAAACAATTAATTCTTATGAAAGCTAACAAACAATACTTTTCCTATATAGCTGCGGTAGAGTGCAAGAAAGAGCAAAAATTATATGTTGTTAAAAAAGTTAATCCTGGCTTATCATTATAATTACTCCACTTTATGAGCCAGCTATCAGCAGATCGAATAACGCTTGTCTAATTTTTGTTGTGAGTCAGTGCATATGATATTTCCCTACTTCACTAAAAAGTGAAATACAAAACAATGGCTGGGTGGCTGCAACAGTGATCCAGTTACACTCCACCTCTCACCACAGACTTGAATCATTACATGAAATTATTAATCCCTCTTATTATTAGGTAGAAGGCACCACATACTCAAGGAAATATTAGCACTTCATTTTGATTAGTCGACGTTGACAAACAATGAGAGAAAATTTGGTGATAGACAGGGCAAATAAGAAGATAAATAACATCATTCAGTCGCAAGGCCCCCGGATAGAGTAGTTCTGTATTTTTTACAAACAGATGGGCCCCATTCTTTCTAAACATCATCAAGAGTCGTGGAGCCCCCAGTCAGAGTTGTGCGGCATCTTTTACATACAAATGGATCTCCATTTAGAGCATATTATAGTCTTTCTTGACATTGTGAAGTCGGCTCAGGGACTGTGTCACTAATCAATGGTAGTTCAGGTTAAATAACACACCTTGGACTAAAAGTGGGTCCACCTCACGTATATAAGGAAACCCGACAAAATAGCAACACTGTCCCAAACACCGACCACTTAGTGTTTACGTTGTATTACTTTGCTTGTAACAATAAAAAGTCAAATACAATCAATTTCAGACATGGTCTGGTCAAAAATTGTAGTTGAGACAATTCGGTACAATGCACTGACAATATCTTAGCCACTTTATAAGGATTTGTACATTAAAGCATAAATTATAAAGGAATGAGTGTGAGTGTGTAGAAATCCAGTCTGCTTCTGTAAACACTGACAATACTTGTAATGCAGATAAGATAAGCTTATAAATTGATGTTATTCATACAAGAGTACAACAATGCTAAAGATAAGGCACAGTAAGCCCCAAAAATGTAAATAAAGCTTACCTAAATCGTCCACCAATCTGAGCATAACTCCACCAATATGAACATCACTTTTGACTCTCAACGCTCGCTCGGTTTGAAGATCTGTTATGTAAATTCGAAGAATCCAAGACCCGTCTCCTATTTGTTGACCGTTGGAAGACATCATTTTAGTTTATTTATTTATTAATTATTTAAATAGTAAAGTGTGCGAAATCGGGTCGTAAAATGAACCCCCAAGGCTGCCCGACACTCCTACGAGAAAAACACATTCGTCAAAAATTTCATTAAAAACTCGCTTTTATTTCACATAAGTCAACAAAAAACCAACGTAACTCATGAAAAACTAAGAACATTAATTAAATTATTGTTTTTAAAGACACTTAATCTACTTCTTAAACTTTTTACAATAAAAAAACGAAAACAAAACAAAAAAATATGTTGTAGGTCACAAAAACGGAACTCGGACGGGAGACTGGGCGAGGAGAGCCAATCCCTATAAGGTAAAGACAGACTCGCACTGCTCGTCTAATACGCCTGCGCCAAAAGTCTTGATAACGATAACATTTGACAAGATAAAATTTTTCGAAAGCTCTGTTTTACCGCCTTTTTATAACTTGGTGCTACTTATTCAAAATGCAAAGAAACCTAGTGCACAGTACAACTAGCTACTGAGTATACCATTCCTAATAGTTTATAGAAAATATAAGAATGGAATCCAATATTATTATTTAATTGTTAAATCTGATTGTTATTGTTATATCACAAAACAATGAAAAGAATAATAAAATCGTTTCTAAAAAGTTGTTTGTTGTTGCTAATTATCACGAATCCGCCAATCACGAATAAATACTAAAATATTAACACTAAAACAGTAATTAATTACCCCCAACAATTCCCTTCCCCCGGGGTGCTCGTAAAGGTCGCCCTTTAATTTGATAAAGGGCTTAGTGATTTTAATAAAATCACTAAACATCTAACGAAACGGTAGGGAGTTGCTATAATCTTGGAGCCGAAGTCTTTTTACCGTGATGCCAATGATCTAGGTAATATCTCTTAGCTGTAACTCTCCAGTAGGAAGTTGGATCAATTTGTCTTCGAATAATCTGTAGGATTGTTTCTTTCACAAATGTCCTAGTTTTTAATCTAATACGCCTCGGTGTGTGACATTTGAGTAAAGTAGTCCACCCACTTATTATATTGAAACTTATATTTGAAGATAATGTTATACTATCATGCAATGCATTTAAGTATTGCTTTATTAGTATACCATAGGGTCTAGTGTTTATTTTGCGGACAATATTGGAAATCATAACCGTATAAAATGTACTCCGGAAAAAAGTACCTAGATTAAATTTTCCCTGGATGATATGTACCCGGATAAAATGACCCCGTATAAAATGTACTCTCTTAGTATGCATTTTTAAGTTTGAAGATATAAGTAAATTTTATTTGCACCCCAATCTGGTATGTGAAAACCGCCTAGAGTGCGTCTTATTACATTCTTTCCCTCTCCCAATCATATAAGATAAGAAGACGTGTTTTGTCAATAATTGATTATTATAAAGTTATCAAGATTTTTTTTCCTAAGGTCAAATAATTGTATGACCTAAATCTAGTAACCCTTACTTTCTAACATTGAACAATAGTAACAATGGAGCAAAGAGTATATAGGAGTATTCCTATATACTCCTTGAATGGAGGTTCAGGTAAATTTTAGGTAGGCTGTCAGTAAAAAAAGTCAAAATTTTAATTATTAGGAATTCAAAAATGGATAAATGCAAAGATAACTAAAAACCTTTACCAATTAGTATTTATTTATAACACATGACATAAAATTGATGGAGAAAGAGTAATACTTATCAATCCCAAACTGTGCAAGCTTAACGATAGCATTTGACTGGTCAGCCACAACATAAGCTGGGAATACCAGTAGATACTATTCTACCTGACTGTCCCCAAGTATTTACGACTAATAAAACCATTATAACCTCAGAAACAATTATTAATACAACTTAATATTACTTTTAAAATTGCCCGGGCATTGTGCACATTGCTAGTCCTATGTTGGGCAATTTAGTCGGAATTTTTTTTTACTCAATGTTACTTATATTAACTTTAAAACATAACTAGCATGTTTTTTATTCAGTCTGACACATTTTGCTTGCACTTTACGTTTTAAATAAGTGAATATAGATTTTGATTATCAAAAAGAGTTCCAGTTATATAGATTTTTGATTGGTAATAAATCTTAAAATTAATTTAATATATGCAGCTTTAGGAGAGTATATTTCTGCTGTTATATTCTACTAATAACAATGGTTTTTAGCAGATTTAAATAAATGAACTAGACTTATTCCTGTACGTAGCTATGAAACAAAACTAATGAACTATTGCCCTGAAACATCAAATGCTGGTGATCCCCAAGGAGGAGGTTTAGACAGAGTGCCTGTATATATGATACACAGACACTCTAGGTTTAGCTGGAGCAGAAATTTAAACATTCTTATGAAAAATATATAATATATATAAATGTATACATATAACGCTAAAGAGACCATATTAAAAATTTTCAAATGAATTTATTCTTCATTAATTGTACATTAAATGAGCCGTAAAATCGATGAAAATGATAAAAATCCATTTTATAAGTAGTTTTTTGACACCTATTAAAGAAACTGATATAAAAGAACAAATATAGGCAATATGGAAAATCTAACAAAATTTTCCATATTTCTCCCTCTAGTCGGGCATTCTGCACAATGCCCGATTTCCCAAACTGCCCGCAACATCTATATTACACTCTTCATTATAATAACATGTCAATGTTACTTGCAGATATACTATTCTGCAATGCATCTAAGCGTTGTCATATTAGTGTAGTCTAAGTATGTGTAGGGGCACAGAAATTGTGAAACTCCACTCCATGAATTTCATAAAAGTAGGAGTTATAACAATTATTATTTCCGGGTATACAGTTCTTAAGGTACTACTTTTTCCCCACACACAATTAAAAATAATATACATTCGATACTCGATTACTTCTTAAATTTTCAGTAGATATAAAGTCCCAAATTTAAAATATTCTGGCGCGACAGTCCGCAAACCGAGCGAATTTTTTTGTGAAATGCAAGCTATTTAAAAAAAATCATGATTTATAACTTGAGCTCTCAATTTTCTTATTGCTTGTACAAATTTTTATGTATTTATTTTTACAAATTTGTATCATACATGTTTTGTCTAAGTTCTTAAATAATCGTTGTATATATATAATATATATATATATATAATATATATATATATATATATATATATATATATATATAATATATATATATATATATATATATTAATCTTTTGTATATGTCTACGTCCTACTCACTATCGTAAGCATCCGATTAGTTCTATTTTCATCTACTGATTTCATCATACATCTGCCTCATTCAACTATAGCGGTATCATATCTCCTATGATATTCACATACCAGCCATCTCAGATCTTCTAACTTCATAACTGTAGACTCTGGCGAAGAAAGCGTTTGTGGCCACGCTAAAGGATCCTTTTCAACCCTCGGTTAAGTCAAGGCCTGGTCGCAAGTCCGTGGGTCAGAGTATAACTTTAGGTCGTCTACAGCTTGACACTTACCTTTAACTAGTCACCATAGCCATTCCCTTTACAATTTCAATAAGAGTTCTTCGGTAGCTGATCATCGTGCATCGTCCCGTGTTTCTTTTAGCGAATTTCCTTTGGAAAATTGCCTAATGTGATAGGCGTCATGGCGGAAGTCGAACCTCGGACCACGACACAAATTCGTTTCAGAGGTCCCTAATGACGAAAACATACGTTTTCGCGAAACTTTATATATATATATATATATATATATATATATATATATATATATATATATATATAATATATATATATATATATATGTCTAGGAAAACAGGAATAATTATGCTAGAAGCAAATTTAGAAGAGTCTATCCTATAGGATTTTTGTGATTGAGGTTTGCTTTCGTACTATGATAACCAGAATGTTAGGCATAATCAATCAAATATAGTTAACTACTTTGTTATCAAAACCAGCTTTACTGATAAGCTGGCCAAATTAAAAACAATCACCTAAATTTTCAGCTTCTTATTTGAACTTGATTTTTAGAATATTCTTTCAGAAAACAATCTATATATTTTAATAAATAAAAATCAACATAAAATATCAACATGTATTTAAAATTATTTCTTTTTGTACAAATTTATTTATAGTTACAAATATATTTATATACAGAGGATAGGGATGTAAATTTGTGCGAAGCTTTCTTCATTCCTGAATTAGTAGCTGAAAGACCAAGATCCCATCTGTCCAATACATCGACCTGAAACCAAACAATTTCTATGTTGGAGTCCTCTCTCTTCCGATAAACAAAATGATAAGAAGAATGTTAATGATTTTATAGTTATTATGACGCAGTTAGACGCGTTTCATGTTTATGACAAAAGATGTGGCTTATTTATGGAGCCCGAGTCTCAATTGCAATTTAAAAGTTAAGTTTCTGTAGTGCTACTATAGGAGAGTTTCTTGTCTCCAAGAACCAAGCACTTCGTTCCTAGTCACTTATGTTACTCGCGCCCCGGCTCCACTTTCACTTTCTAAGTTTTCGGACATACGAAGGGTCAGTATATTTTTCCGACCTTTATCTCCATCAGCCCGCTAAACCATGATTTTTCGTGAGCTGGAGAAAACGGTAACGTGGATCCAGACTTGTCTCAGACGAAACAGGGACCAACCCCGCATTGGCGAATTAGCACCCAAGGAAACCACGTAAAACCCTGGTTGGGTTGGCCGGCCATGAATTCAAGACCTCCCCAGTGTACGGTACGAAGGATAACCTCATAAGGCCCACCCCCGGCTGGATTTGAACCCTTGACCTTCAGGTGGCGAGTACTCTACCACTGAGCTACCGAACTCGGTAATGAAGTGATATTAGTATAAAATTTCTTAGTACAATAGGTAACGTATTATAAGCAATATTACGGTATCTTATAACATACATTTTAGCGAATTTCCTTTGGGAATAAAATTCGCAAATGGGATAGGCGTCATGGCGGAAGTCGAATTTAAAGTTACCAAAAGTAAAAACAAAATTAACGGAAAAAAAATTCATTTGTTTTTCTGCCTTTAATTTATTAATTTTAAATTAAATCTGTTCTAATGCTGTGAATAGGTTTTTCCCTACAAGTAATATCAGCGTTGCGTCTATCATATAGACTATATATCATATAGTCTATATCATAGAGACTATACATCATATAGTCTATATCATATAGACTATATATCATATAGTCTATAATGTGAGGCTGGAAAATGAAATTACCTTCCTCATCGAATGTTGCGAGAGTTAATTTACTTAATTTATTGCAAAGATAGGTGGGTGCCGCCGTGGGCTGGTTTTCTTGTCTCATCGTGCTGTTACCGTTAAACTGACCATCTGCAATCAAAATAGATAAGGTATCCATTGGAAATTCAATAAAATATATTTAATTTCAAAGTCTAATAATTAAGAGGTAACTCTATAGTTAACAGATTTCAAAAATGGAATGACATCAAGTTGTTAAGATGGCCTTTCTTGTTTAGAGGCGGTATTTGATCATAATGTAGCGATTAGAAAACAAAATAATAGGGAGGATGGTACTTAACATACAAATTCTTAAAATACTTTTGTATGATTTAATAACCTAAAAACGTGCTATCTAAACTCTGTTGGCACAGTCCCTTTAGGTTTATCCTCGTATTATAGGTATTCTTACATTTTTTCGGAATCCTGATAAAGGGTTTTTTTTAAATGACTGATTAAGAGTCGTTTCGGGGCACCGAAATCTGTTGCTGAGTATTTAGGTAACACCAAGCAACCCTATTCCACACACAATTATACAAGTCATTGTAAAAACAACGTACCAGCATTTTCATTGTTAGTTTCAAACACAGAGGTCCTCTCTGGCTCATTTGATGATAACATTTTTTGTTTGTAATCCTCAACAAATCCTGTGATCAAGGCATCCATCATAACTGCCTGGAATTAACAACATATAACTATTATTTGACGTTAAAGTCAGGCCAAGTTAAAAAGTCGGTGAAAATCGTACTCTCTTTATGCAGAGAATGTCCCGTGGTGTTAGATTTTTTATCAAAGAGAAAAATTTTGAGTAAATCTAAGTGTGATATCAAAAATTAGACAATATCGGCCTAATAACCATAATTTGCTGGACATCTGACCGAAATGTTATATCTCTTAGACTGACAGGAACTGAGCCATTTAGGGAAATAAAAAAATTCGGGCAGCACACCCCCGTTTTTATTTTGAACCCAAAACTAAAAAGTAATGATAATATAAAGATTGTTTATCCCCGATGGTTTCATGTACCCATATGTATGTGGAACTTTTTTTGACCTATTATATTTTCAGAAGGGTTTTATTAAAAAAAAAAACAACCACAAAGACTTATTTATATTCTTTATAAACAACAGTTAAACCCAATAATAAAGTATTACCTGTTTAGAAAAAATTTGTAAGATTTTCGAAACTCTTGTTCCGTTTTCAACGACTCTAAACTGGAGGAACAAACAAGGTAGACAATCAGGGTTGTCTTCTTGGGAAGGTTTAGCGAAATCCCACGATAACTCGTCATACTTTAATCCTAATAAAAGCACCTAATAACAAATACAAATATACTTAGTTTTATTTCTATAAAGTAGATGTGTAATTGCCTATGGCTATAATTACGTAAATAACCTAAAGGTTATAGAAATTACTATAAAAATAATCTACGGCCATTTTTACAGCAGTCCGAAAGCCCAAGGGTGATTTCCCCCTTTCTTTTTGGTTCATAAGATTGATGAACCATTTGGTCATAGAATTTACAGGACCCTAGAGTTGAGTGAAAAACCACTGGTCTGGAGTTTAAATCCAAGTCTTGGGAATATGCTGACTCAACAAAATTTTATAATTATTATAATTTTATTTATTTTTAAAAATTCTGAAAAATGTTACTAATAAAAGTTGTAGCATAACAAACAATTTTAGCTCTAGCTACTTTTTACCAACATCGATTTATATTCAAGATATAAAGGCTTCAAATCATCCTTAACGTATTGTTTCGAAATAGAGGAGGGCATAACCAGCCTATTCATCATATGAAACCCTCTCAACCTAGATACGGAGTAAACGGCAATAAGTTTCAATATATCCAGAGCCTAGTCATGTTGAGATCAAACTTAGCGATGGTCCATTAAATAATTGTATCCGAATGAACCATAAAATAATATCGTTACTATTAATTACCTAGTATCTTAAATATTTTTGTTTAAAAAGATAAAGTCTAAATAGCCTGAGAAGATCCTTTAGGCTAACCTATTTCCTTTAAAATGCTATTTATGATCTCACCATTGACTTGTAAGTCAAAACTGAACTTGAACTTGTAAGTCTTGTTTGTCATCTGTAAATTTTATTAGGAAAATTTACAGCGATATACAAATATATGCTAATCTTTTCAACATTAGCTCTGCATAATATTCATTTATATTGCTAAATTTCCTTTTAAAATTTTCTCATCCCTAAAGAAATTCATTTAAATAGTCTCGTGACACCATTTTTAAATGGTAACCACTAATTTTATTGAATAATGAATTTGGCAAAGCGCTTTCAAACTAACTAGAGGCCATCATCAGTGCAATGCAGTAGAGATGTTAAAAAAAGAAGAGAAGTGAGTCTATAATTTCTCACTAGGTATTAAGGTAAGACTCATAATTTTTTATTGGATTGAGCACTTTTAAAAGGGATTTCAGACACTCCAGTTTTGGTAAGCCCCCCATACCATCAGCGAAATGTTTCAAAGGAAATTCGCTAAAAACAACGACTCGATAAACATTTAGTTAAAATTGTTTGTAAAACAAATATGATAATTATAGAATAATTTGAATAAATATTAATGAAAGAAGTTGCAAATTTATCTGAGGCTACAGGAATCTATTACTGTCCTTAAATCATTACTGGCGCTAATAGAGATCTACCATTTTAGAAAACTTTGCATGAAGTTATTATAATTCGCGCAGTCTACCCTTAAATAAAAAGCGGACTGACTAATATAGCTGGTAAATTTAAAATATTTTACCAAATCATCTTGAGATATCAATAATATATCAATGTATTTGTCATTAATGACAAATCCATTTAACAGAGAGGTAGCTGACAATCATTACACTTACACACTGAACATTATTGATGACGTAAACACCTTGAGCATTTATGGCAACTAAAACTGGAATATCTTGATGCGTTATAAGAGATGTTAGGCCTCGCACAGGCTGCTCTATTTGTCCCTGGAAAAATGCTGACCTGAAAATAAATTATAGTGAGAAAACGTTAACAATAATTATAGTTGTCATTACTCTCGATGAAATGAAACTCTAGTGAAGAGATTCTCACTTTTTTAAAAAAATTAGCAATTTCATCGATTCCAGTTTTTCATTTTTAGGAGTGCAGCATTTACAACTTGATTTAAATGGAAGTTTAAACCCAATAAGGTATTCACCGGTTGAACTATAATACAAGTAAGATGTACCTAACCCTTAAAAATTGGAGACAAACTCGATTTTGCCGCAGTCATACGACCGCTATATCCAGTACTATACAGTACTGGACTTCGGCACCGGAGGTCTGGGCTTCAAAGCCCGGGCTATTTATTTATTTATAAAGAAGATTTATTTTGAAGAGTCCCTAAACAGATAAACCACAAGAAGGGAACTCTGCATATAAGAACACAGATTATAATAATCAAAAATTTAAAAATTAAGAATAAAATGCTTTAAAATAAATAAATACTATAAATAAATGCTATGCTTTAATTTTTTTATGAATAGAATTTGTTGTAAAACGATTTCGCTAAATTTATTTAATTGTAAATAAAATAGCTAAATGAACAAGAATTTTCTAATAAACAACAAAAATAAAATTCACACTGTCTAAAAAAATTCACTGCTAAATTAATATCTTATTAAACTTGAGTAAAAACAGAAAAAAATCGATGATGGAATAATGAACTTTTTCACACCAAAACGGATTCGCTACGCTTATTTTCACTACTTTGGACTCGCTTCTACTTCGGACTCGCTTCTACTTCGGACTCGCTTCGCTCGTTCTTAGCTCATGGGAATAACCTAATTTATATTGCATTTCGTCTTCAGGCTCGCTTCACTCGTCCAAAATTAATAACATATGTTTTATTCCCAGCGGTCACCTATCCAGGCACTGACCTCACAACAACAAATAACTGATCCGCAAAACAGTTGATATACTGGCCGCATTGTAATGAAACTTAAAGATTTATTTATAACATAAAGGGGTACTCTTGCACCAAATTCCAACTCGTTTTTTAACAATTTTTTAAAAAACATCTACATGTTATTTAATAAAAATTGAAGTATTAAATAAAATTTTATAATTACATGAAACTTGGCACATTTGATGCCATAAACAAATTATTTTCTAGCTAGCTTAACTAGACTCAAAGATTAATTTGTGTACCAAGTTTCAACTCTCTTGTATAAATACACTAGAGCTACGATGATTACAGACAATTTTGTAAAAACTACATAGGAGTTTAAAAACCCTGATACGGATAATTCAGGTGACATCCCGGTTTCAGATACTTGTGTCAACACAAAAATTTTCTTATTAAGTATATGGTATTTTTTTTAATTGTTTTATTTCCAACATTTACAAATAATTCACAACATTATATAAATAAATATTTTTTTATATATGTATCAAACATGTCACTTCTTTAGATTAGATGATCCCTTCTATTAATAAATCACCACTAATAAATTGACACAATGCATACAATTAAATAGTAAATAGATCCAAAGAAAGATAGGGACACATAAACTAAAGAAGTGCCATAAACATCATATTAATATAGAATTTGACCATTAATATGGTGATCATTTGGTTGTTGTGGTATAACTGTGGCTATCGGAAAATCTTCCACTTTAAAGGTATACATGAGAAAAAGTAAAATCGAAAGAAAGGAACTCTTATACCACTTTAGACTATTGATCAAATTAATCGCCTTTAAGTAAGACTTATTAGACCTATTACAAAAGCTTTGTCCGATTAGACAAATATAAGCCTATTACAAAAGCTTTGGTCGATTAGACAAAATTGATATTACATAAAAAAGCTTGTCCGATTAGACAAATATGAAGACAAATATGAGCCTATTACAAAAGCTTTGTCGATTAGACAAATAGAGTCTATTACAAAAGCTTTGTCCGATTAGACAAATATGAATATTACAAAGCTTTGTCCGATTAGACAAAAATGATCTAGCTTTCCGATTAGACAAATATGAGCCATTACAAAAGCTTCCGATTAGACAAATATATTAACAAAGCTTTGCCGATTAGACAAATATGAGCATTACAAAAGTTTGTCGATTAGACAATATGAGCTTACAAAGCTGTCCGATTAGACAAATATGAGCCTATTACAAAAGCTTTGTCCGATTAGACAAATATGAGCCTATACAA
Source organism: Microvelia longipes (assembly GCA_018340805.1). Taxonomy (NCBI): domain Eukaryota; kingdom Metazoa; phylum Arthropoda; class Insecta; order Hemiptera; family Veliidae; genus Microvelia; species Microvelia longipes. The sequence continues at coordinate 6,499,878 of JACMZG010001893.1, read as the reverse complement.
AAGCTTTGCCGATTAGACAAATATGAGCCTATACAAAAGCTTTGTCCGGATTAGACAAAATATGAGCCTATTACAAAAGCTTTGTCCGATTAGACAAATTAGTTACAAAAAGCTTTGTCCGATAGACAAATAGACCTAAAAAAGCTTGTCCGATAGACAAATATGAGCATTACAAAAGCTTTGTTAGACAAATATGAGCCTATTACAAAAGCTTGTCCGATTAGACAAATATGAGCCTATTACGGAGCTTTGTCCGATTAGACAAATATGACCATTACAAAAGCTTTGTCCGATTAGACAAATACAAAAAGATAGACAAATATGAGCCTATTACAAAAGCTTTGTCCGATTAGACAAATATGAGCCTATTGCTTGTCCGATTAGCCTATTACACAAAAGCTTTGTCCGATTAACAAATATGACCAAAAGCTTTGTCCCGATTACAAATTGACCTATTACAAAAGCTTTGTCCGATTAGACAAATATAGCTTTTCCGATTAGACAAATATGAGCCTATTACAAAAGCTTTGTCCGATTAGACAAATATGAGCCTATTACAAAAGCTTTGTCCGATTAGACAAATATGAGCCTATTACAAAAGCTTTGTCCGATTAGACAAATATGAGCCTATTACAAAAGCTTTGTCCGATTAGACAAATATATTACAAAAGCTTTGTCCATTAGACAAATATAAGCCTATTACAAAAGCTGTCCGATTAGACAAATATGCCGCTTGTCGATTAGACAAATATGAGCCTATACAAAAGCTTTGTCCGATTAGACAAATATGAGACAAAGCTTTGTCCGATAGACAAATATGAGCTATTACAAAGCTTTGTCCGATTAGACAATATGAGCCTATTACAAAGCTTTGTCCGATTAGACAAAATATGAGCTATTACAAAAGCTTGTCGATTAGACAAATATAGCCTATTACAAAGCTTTACCGATTAGACAAATAGAGCTATTACAAAAGCTTTGTTCCGATTAGACAAATATGAGCCTATTACAAAAGCTTTGTCCGATTAGACAAATATGAGCCTATTACAAAAGCTTTGTCCGATTAGACAAATATGAGCCTAACAAAAGCTGTCCGATTAGACAAATGAGCTATTACAAAAGCTTGTCCGATTACAAATATGAGCCTTACAAAAGCTGTCCGATTAGACAAATATGATGCTTTGTCCGATTAACAAATATGAGCCTATTACAAAGCTATAGACAAATAGACCTATACAAAGCTTTGTCCGATTAGACAAATAGCTATTACAAAAGCTTTGTCCATTAGACAATATGAGCCTATTACAAAAGCTTTGTCCGATTAGACAAATATAACAAAAGCTGTCCGATTAGACAAATATGAGCCTATTACAAAAGCTTTGTCCGATTAGACAAATTACCTATTAGCCCGATTAGATACAAAAGCCTTTACAAAGCTTGTCCGATTAGACAAATATGAGCCTATTACAAAAGCTTTGTCCGATTAGACAATATGAGCCTTTACAAAAGCTTTGTCCGATTAGACAAATATGAGCCTATTAAAGCATTAGACAAATATGAGGTCCGATTAGACAAATATGAGCCTATTACAAAAGCTTTGTCCGATAGACAAATATGAGCCTATTACAAAAGCTTGTCCGATTAGACAAATATGAGTCTATTACAAAAGCTTTGTCCGATTAGACAAATATGAGCCTATTACAAAAGCTTTGTCCGATTAGAGCCGATTTGTCCGATTAGACAAATATGAGCCTATTACAAAAGCTTTGTCCGATAGACAAAATGATACAAACTTGTCCGATTAGACAAATAGAGCCTATTACAAAGCTTTGTCCGATAGACAAATATGAGCCTATTACAAAAGCTTTGTCCGATTAGACAAATATGAGCCAGGCCAAAAATATGTGACTCATTTTGTACTACTTCAAACCAATTGTTTTTAATAATATGCCAAAAATTATGAAAGAAAAGCTTAGTCTGCCTATCCAGAGTGGAGACCTTCATACGAATGCTTTCGCTCAGAATATTAGAAAATCGCACGAAATTCGAGTTTTCTTGTAATAAGCGGTTCCTCGTAGGTCGGGAACCACCTACGGTTCCCGAATAAATTTTGAGCATGCGCAATTATATGAAGGGCTCCACTCTATATAGGGAGACTATGTTTTTTCTTCGCAATTTAAGGTATATTTTTAGAAAATCTTTGTCTGAAGTAGTACAAAATGAGTCACATTTCTTCAGGTCCGGTTCTTGGACAATATGGGTTGAAGATTATAAAAATCATAATATGTGAAAACTTACCCATAATAAGGCAATGCCCAGCAGAATTCTAAATATTTTCGTTGAAGTTTCCTATCTGGTAGTCGTTTGTAATGCTCGAGTAATCTAACTTCAGGCGAATCTTTACTACTTAATCGTAACCAGGATCCCCAACTGTTGTTACTTCTTAAATGAGCTGGTAGAAACCTACTTAAATTATCCCTAAAAGTATATAAAAATTATTATATTGAGTTATATTAAATAAATATATATCCTTAAATTATTTATAAATAAATGAATATATATAATAATAAAAATATAATATAATAAATAAATATATTTATTTGCACAATAATTTAACAATAAAGATAATAGTATATGAAGCTACTAGGCAGCAAAATGTAAATTAGCAGACGAGTTTTATAAATTATCCCCCAACTCGGAGGCGAGGGCAGGCTAACGAAATTTCATCCGAGGCTGGTAATTAACCCATTTGACAGTCGAGGCAAAGCCGAGAGGGGCAAATTGTGAAATGCCAGGATGGAGCTAATTGCTGGCACGAGTTTGTAATGTTTGTTTTCCTGAATAGTTGCATATACTATTTTATCACACATTTACACATTCCTGAACACCTCAGTTACGAAAAACAGTTCAGTAATGGCTAATTTTGCAGCCGTAAGTAGTTATTAGTTATTTATGCACCAAGGGAGTAAAGAATGCTATTATTTCAGGCGAAAGCCGAGGAAACAAAAGCATTTGGTTTCCGCGTGGAGGCAAAGCCAAGGGATTTATGACTTTTAACTGCCTAGAAGATTAATTGCGAGAGGAAAAATTGCATTTTACTCTCAAGACGCATACAAGATTTTTTCTTCATACGTTGACGACATGAAATTATTGTCATATTATTTTCAAATTTTTCGATCGGTCTCCCTTATACACTTTCGGGGGGTCACCTTCGGGAAATTGTTACCGAAATTGATCGGTCCCCTTCATAAATTTAGAGGATATGACTCCCGAAAAATGTATATAATTGGCTTTAACCCCAATAATAGGAAACACTTCTTACTCCCAAGGGAGAAAAAGTAAATTTTTACGTCTTAAAAATTCCACTACACTCTTATATGTAAATTATATCCTAGGAAATATGTTTTCAGACATCCCAGTACTACAAAACAATGAAAGTATAGCATTGACATATGAAACAAAAATTCGCTTAAAATTGCTTAAACCTGGCTGGAAAGAGAGGCATACGAATATTTTTTTCACTTGATTGAAACGAGAAACACATATTACTTTTTCTCCTACCTAAAAAGCGGCTGAAATTAATTTATGTTCAGGGTTGGAATTACTTATGAATACCAACGTATACCAAGTACAAGCTTATATTTATGTGAATCAGTTTAAACAAGGTAACAAAGCTTGTACTGTACTGAAAATGCCAGTTGAAAAGGTGCAGAGACCTGATTAAGAATTCACAACTACTCCGCAGCAGTTTCCTATATTGATGACATTAAAAAGGCTGGCGCTTTCCTGTGGTATACCTATGTTAGTAGATGGGCCTGTCTTTTGGTAGAAAAGGTCAACTTGGCCCTTTCCTTGGTTACCTCACCTTTTCTATCACCTAGGATGAATCATACATCATACTTGCATGCATATATGATAGGTTAAAATAAAAATACGAGCTCAAAATTTAAATTGAAATTGAGTCCCAGTGGAATATTTAAAAAGTAAACATTGCAGTCAGTATCGCCCTGACAAAAAGTGTCAATGTGTAAAACTCTTTTTTCTTGCACCGTTATAAAGATATAGATCGATGTATAACCTGAGAGTGCCTGTATCTTTATAATCATTAATTTAGCTTCACATGACTCCTACATATACATTTTTTTAATAAATCCTAAGAGTCAATTTCTATTTAAAATGTGCAGGGTTCTTTATTAACAAATATATTTAAAACTGGGACATAATTGTAATAAATAATTATATAAAAGGAAATAAATACCTAAAGAAATGTAATGTATGTATTTGTGGATTGTATGGTCCCAATTCTATTCTGGCTTGAATACTTGCTAACATTATGTAGTGTGCCGTGTGTTCACAAGGGTATCTGCCTTCTATAACATTATTCTTAGCTTCCGCGTATAGTAAATCTAATACCCTTTCATCCCTGAAAAAATTAATTCTAATATTGAAACTCTGCAGTTCAGGATCCTCATGAATTCAACAGAAACTGATAAGAATTATACAATTCACTCAATTTAAATAAGTAAAAAATAAAAAAAATTACAATTTTAAGTTTTTTGGATGAGAAGTAATATCATTCCAACATTCACACTGGAATGTTCTCTCTTAAGTGTGACAACACAGCAAAGTTGTACTTAAGTTGTAATTTTGTTAAGGATCATTATAAATTGATTTTTTAAGATTAGAGAGTAGACAGTAAAGGCAACAAAGACCTTCAGTAGCAGACAAAATAGCAACAGAGTCAAATTTCAGGCTATGGTTGCAAATCTTCTAATGATATATCAATCTATCTATTACATATCTATCGATTCAATTATATATCTTCTGTTATAAATAAAACCTTAACGAAAAAATAAATAAATATCTAATAAAGATAATCAAATCAGATTTTAACACACAAAGAGTGATCTAATTAAATATTTTTAAACAAGGTTTAAAAACAGGTAATTTAATGACGAAGCCTATGAAGCACTAGATTACAAGCTCGCGCAGCTAGTACCAAATATACGGGGAGAGTTCTTTTTGGCATTATATTTTAAAGAGATTCTTCTCTATTCTTTGTAATATCAAGTCGATTGACTGCATGGGGAAATCAACTAAACGAAATCCTCTCTCTCGTATGCTTTTTCAAATCTCTGATTTTTATTTGCATTATGTTACCGAATGTATTATGCTAGCAAGAGGCATGATAATATACACATACTATGGATTACTACACATACTATAATTAAATACACATACTATGGAGTTAACCCTTTGGGTAGAACATTACACTCCTAAGGAAAAAATATCGCCGAGGAGGGGCTATGTTTGCCTTGCTTACTACGTAGGACATGAACCTCTCGCACTATAAATCAAAATCTAAATCTTTTCTGCAAATACAGCCTTTTATTTATAACATTTTTTAACGAGTAATACAACAATTATTGTTTCAAGTATTAGAGGTGATGCAGTAGTGGCTTGGACAGATTTGTTAGAGAAATCATCCTGTAAATATACTCTGGTGGGAATTTTAAATACTTATACATAAAATTAGCTGGAAGGAAATTATATAATAGGAATTAATTAGAAAATATAGATAAACATTTAAAAATTGACAATGGAATAAACTATCATGTGGATAAGTTATTGGCTAATGAACTAGATACATATATAATAGATAGAATGGCAAACTAGTTATATCTATATTTTCTAATTAACTCTTATTATATATCAAGGATCCTCCGACAGCGGTAGAATAATTAAACAATGACCTCACTTGTGCCTTCTATCCTTCTGCTGTCGGGGTCTGCGAAACCCTATTTTCAGGGTTAATTTTAGCAAATAGAGCCTACACTAGCAATTTGTTTGGCTTAAAATTTTAAACTTTAATTACTAATACTCTCACAAGGCGTCCTGGCAAAGGTAGCAATAAGTCAAATTAAGTCAAATCGGAAGAAAATTTGAGTCAAATCGTGTGACACTAGGAAACACATCGGATGACAGTTAGAGTTCAATTTTGTGGAATACGATTTAAGCGGAAGAGAGCGTTAGAAAAGCTATCTTTTTAGTTATTTGCGGAATACCATCAACCTTATTCTTTTCTACATAATTTATTTTCACGAGAAATCATCGCTAAAGCCAGTCCCCATTTTAAAACACTAGGTTAGGTTCTCACTTTATTTTTGCTTGAAGGTTTGCTTAGATAAATGGATTATCTAGTTTGGAAACATGGATCCTTGTGAAACATCGAACCCTTGAAAGATTCAAAAAGATTGGAATGAAAACTTACTTAATTCTTTCTTCCTGGCTTTTTGGAAAATATATATTTCTTTGAAAGGTAACGACAGGTTCATCTCGCCTTTGCCTGGATTCAGAAGCATGTGCGTATTTATTTAATAATAAGCTCCATTTAGATCTAATATTAATTGGTTTATGATGAGGTTTTAACTGTAATTCTGAAAAATCCAAGATTAGGTATTAATGTTTCAATAGAGTTTTAATAATTATGTTTAACTAATTTTTAATTCAGGATGTATAATTTTCATATTTACTTTGTATATTAATTAAATAAATAAATATATTTGATTAAAAAATATGGGTATAGAGTACCTCGGAACTTGTTTTTACAATTTCAGAATAGCTACGCTCACCCTCAAAATTTCGGTATCGCTTCGCTCGTCCTCAGAGTACGAAAGTCACCTAATTTATATGACAGTTCGTTTTCGGACTCGCTTCGATTGTTCTCGGACAAAAACTTTTGCTTTATTCCCAGCGGACAGCCGACCAGGCCCTAACCTCGGTCAATGCAGCTTAACATATATAATCCAACAAAAACCCTAGATATACCTACTGTGGTGGAAGTAAACATAGTATACTTAATGAATACGTAAAGGGATTCACTTGTACCAAATTTCAACCCAAATGGATTATTTTTCGATTTAATTAAAAAATAACGTTTTTAAGTCTTTCAATAAGGATTTATAATTGTAAATTATTGAACCCAGGTTCTTTTAGGGTAGGGGATCTTTTGAACCTGACACAGGCTTAAAGGCCTAACGAATGACGGCACGTGAAAGGACCGGGATCGAACCCGGGCTGTCTAGTGCTAGGAAAACGTGCTTAAACATCGGGACCCCTTTCGCAGTTGAAGTTGAATTACACAATAAATAACTTAATTTAACCTTACTTAACAAAATATAACTATATTTGATTAAATTTACCTAACAATCCAGATGTCATCCATAAAGTAAAAACATTAAAAGCAGTTCTAGGTATCCTTAACTGATCATCGTTATAAACAGCGTGAATCAAATCTTGTACTGTAACATTTGCGCCATTCTCAACATCCATGTGCAATGCTATGTTCGTCATTAAATAAACACATATTTTCACATCTGTAACACATACAAAAATACATTTGGAAGAACTGCTAGAGTCTGAAGATAATATAATGCATCTTACTTTATTATTTCAATTTTAATAGTACAACTGCACAAATCAATATTATATAAGTAAGGGAGTGTACGATACTATATAATATATAGTATCTTGAAGGGTGTGTAGTAGCATGAGCTATCAGGAGAGTATAATATATATATATATTATATATATATATATATATATATAATATATTATATATATATATATATATATATATATATATTATATATGATATCAATCCGTCGTAAAAGGGGAAGGGTGTTCAATTAATAAATTAAGTTATTCTAGCAGGTCTTTAGGCCATCACAACTTTAGAGGTCTCCGTGGACTACCTGGGATAGTTTTGTAGGAAAGGATTAGGACTAAGGAATTACTTTTTTTCTGTTGAGGATTTGTGGAAGGATTTATAGTGATACACAGCAGGCCCATAGACAGGTAGGGGCTAGGGGAGGCATCCACCCGGAAAACATTTTGCCCCCTCTGACAAAGTAATTTTTAGTGGAAGTCCTTTACAGATGTGTTAACATCTATAAAATAAACCCCTTTTGGGATTATTTCCTCCCCCCCCCCCCTACAAGTTTTGACAGACTACGGGCCTGATACACAGTAGTTGCGGACAAAGGGAACGTTGAGATCTGAGTTAGGGGTGTGAGGTTTGAAACAAAGGAGGGAGCGTTTATGATGATTATTAGGATTTGGGACTGGAGGATTTGGAGACGATTGGAGTTGGAAGGTATATCACCTTCTAACCATATCGGTAATTTACAAACCGAAACTTGATTCAACATCTTATCATCTCAAAAAGAATTACCTCAGGGATAACTGCGTGACAATGTAGTTGTGGATATTCATACACGTGTTAACTGAAATATGCACAGTAGGAGAATGATAACTTGTCTCATGTCACTGCTATCAACTATATTTGTAATTTAAGCTCCAGTGGACTATCAGACTCACTGAAACTAAATATCTGACTCAACTTTTGGCACTGTAAATGCCTTTAATGCTAAAACATTGGCTGTGTTGTCGTTGGGCTTTCCTACTCCACTTATTTTTTATGTATAGCTATATGATTAAAAATAATATGAAGATAGTGGTATATTGACGAACTAAACAAGCTTAATAGATTCTTTTGCACACATGGGGAATACTTACTCATTGGATGTGATCCATTAGCTGCATCATTTGCCTTGTAACTATCCGCAGTTTCCCAATCTTTGCTAACATATCCTCCAGTCGATTTATAAATATTGTTGGTTGATATATTGTCTCCCAATTGGTTACTTCCCGTATCGATATGACTGTATTCTGTACTATGTGATCCGTAATCGCTAAAAATTCATAAAATTTAACTATTAATATAAATAAATTATGGCGTGGAGACTTTCCTTTAAAATGCTTTCCTTCTTCATCAACAATCCATTTCCTCTATTACTTAATACTACCTAATTTTGCAAAATATGGATGTTTACACAATATATTCGTACGAAAGACACCAAGGAAATGTAACAAGCTAATTGGTAAGCTGCATCTGGGAATTTCAGTATTCGACATTCGTCATTTAGCATAGAAATTTGCTTGTTACATTTTCTAGGTGTCTCTCGGACAATTATATTGTGTCAATCCAATTCGTCATCAAGTTATTAGTTTATGATTTGATATATATATATATATATCAATTGTTTAAACAGTTACTCTTTTATTTATGAAATACGCATATTCATGTTCATATTTGTATAGAATTTCCTTTGAGAAGTCCAGGACTTCATGACTGTAGCAAGTAGAAGAACATCTGTTTAAACTGAAACGGAAGAATAGTTATATTGTCTTTGGATTATTTACGAGGTCTGGGTGTGTAAAAATATAGACTTAAGTGGTTAATATCTTGACATAAACTGCTGTTTATGTCAATGTTAATTTGTTCTTTTTTGGCTGAGCAATACATAGACATATTTTTCATACTACTAAACTATTAATCTATTTCCAACTAGAGTTGTATAGAGTTGTAATGTCTTGTTGTGTAGAGTTGTATTGTCTACTAAAATAGTACAGTTTTATTCCTACTATTCTAGCAGAATATTTTCTATAAGAGTAATACATAGGAATAGTTTTGATCCTACTACTTTATTAATCTGTTTTTCATTAAAATAGTATTCGGTAATATTTTTATTCCTTTTACTCTAGTAGAATATTTTCTACTAGAGTAATACATAGGAATAATTTTAATCCTACTACTCTATTAATCCATTTTCAACTAGAGCACTATTCTGTAATCGTTTTACTCCCACTACTTTATTAATCAATTTCCTACTAAAATAGTATACGGCAATAGTTTAATTCCTACAACCCAATTAGTCTAATTCCAAAAAGCAATCAAACTTATTATCATAATACATTTATGTATTTATTAATTCATATAGTTTACAAAATGAGAGTAAAAGGAAATTACAGCTTTGATTCTGCAAGTCAAATCTTAAAATTAAAAGTATACAAAAAATACTAAATCAAATATTACACTTATTAGTTAAGACATCCATAGAATAAAAATCTTCAAGCAGCAAATAATCCCTTATTATTTTCACAAAACTTTGAATCTCAAATTGTTGGGTATTAGGACATTAGCAGTGAAAAAAATCTAATAGCAAGAATCTGGGGCGATTTAAAAGTTTTATGTAATCTACAATGAGGAACTACAATTTTATTATTCCTGGTGTAATAATGAGTATCCTTATTTTTGATAAGGTTGTCATTATTATAAACAGAAACAAGGATGTTATAAATAACTAAACATGGAGAATATTTTTTGAAAAATGATTACAAGAAGTAGAAGATTTGAGTTTAAAACATTTTCGTAAGGCTTTTTTTTAGTAAAAAAAATGTTGGGCAATTGCATTAGTTCCCTTAAGTGCAATACATATGAGAGCCTTGAGTAGAAATAACCATAATGCACCGATAAAAGAGTCCTATTATTCAAAACCTCGGATAAAGTTCTTAATAAAAGTAAAACTCAGAAGAGTTTATTTGCAAGAATAGCAATATGCTTATCCCAAGTCAAAAGTGGATCTAATGTAACACCAAGGATTTTTAGAGAACTTCCTCTGTCAGGGTCTTTTAATGAAAATATAAGAACTCAGCTTTTAATTTAATTCAGGGTTAAAGAGTTGATTGCAAATTAATCCTTAGCATGTTCAATGACTCCTATTTTTTTTTAATAACATTTGCTCTCTATTGGCATCTCTTACAAGGAATGTAGCATTGTTAGCAAACCTTGCGGATTTATGGTTGTAGTTTGGCAAATCATTGCAATATATGAGATAGAGTATGGAACCAAGAACAGAGCCATGTGGTACTCCATAGATTAACCATTTGTGAGTTGCATCATCTTCATAGATGATTTGTCATTTAACCATACCAACTGGTCTTTTTTGTAAGCTAAGACATTATAAGCTCAAGAGAAAATCCTCTAATAACACAACTTATCAGTTTTATTTTAAGAGTTTGACAGTTTATGTAATCAAAAGCTTTAGATACATCACACGACAAAGCAATAAATTCATCTTTATTTTCTAAAGCATTATAAACATCTTCAACTGTAGTTTCTAGAGTTATGTATGTTAAGGAATTTTTTCCTAAACCCAAACTGATTTTTTTTTGGAAAAAAAGTATTTAAAACTTAAGAACTCCTTTTTTTAATAATTTTTTTAAATGTTTTAAATAGAATTGGGGCAATAGAGATAGGTCGAGAGTTATTTAGATTTTTCGTGGTACCTTTTTTGAAAATAAGAATGACATGAATGATTTTGAGGCAGAGGAAAAACAACCAAAATTCAGACAGCTGTTAATGAGTTGATTCATATGATAACTTATATAAGGAGCTATTGTTTTAATAAAGTTACTCTATTATACCAATATAATACCAATATACTCTATTATACTTCACTATTGGTATAATTAATATGGAAAGATTTTGTTTGACAAATGGCGATTCTAAATATTCATGAGGAGTTGAGATAGATGGAGCCAGATCGGCATAAAGATTACTTGCAATATTTATAAAGTATAACTTTTTTTTAAGTCATGACGTTTCTTTTCCAGCCAATCAAATTTAAGATTTCTACAAAGAGAGTTGTAGGTTAGCAGCATTACCCTCATAAGTTTAAGCTCTTCATTATAAAAATAAAGTTCGGGGTTTCGAGGATTGACTTTTCTTTACTCTAAAGGAAATGCTGCGTCGATTGTTCTAATAAGATGGGACTGGTTTTGTTCACACTCCTCTGCAGATTTTGGCTCTAAATTAACTGTTCTTAAAAGTTGATACAACTTATTTCTTTTCATTTCGTCGCCAGTTCTTGTGACAACTCTTATCTTAAGTTTTTTTTTAACATAATTATTCGTGTCGATCCCAAAGGTTGTTATGGTCTAAAAAGCTATAAGGGTGGACCTCACAGTCACCGTTCCATGTTGTAAAAATATTGTCAAGACATTTATTACTTCTGGGTCTTGTTACGCATCTAAAATTAGTTTCTAGACCATAACACTTCATCAAGTCTACCATAGTAAGTAAATTAAACCATAGTAAGTAAATAAACCATAAAATTAACCATAGTAAGCAAATTAACATAGTAAGCAATTAACCATAGTAAGCAAAATTAAACCATAGTAAGCAAAAACCATAGTAAGTAAATTAAACCATAGTAAGCAAAACTAAACCATAGTAAGCAAAATTAAACCATAGTAAGTAAATTAAACCATAGTAAGCAAAATAAAACCATAGTATAAAGTAAATTAAACCATAGTAAGCAAAAATAAACCATAGTATGCAAAATTAAACCATATTAAGTAATTTAAACCATAGTCAGTAAATTAAACCATAGTAAGCATAAATACTTATTACTACTTATTTATCATAACTTAGTAATAATTTAAACGAATAACAATAATTGGTGATAATCCCGCCACTAAAATTAACCTAAAACTTATTGTTTGTTTACATATTAAAGCAATTCTTTAGTTTTAATATTACAACAAATAAATATTACATGATACTTGGTCATTGTTTGAGCCTAAATCCTAGACGTCAAGTTCCTAAAAGTATAAAACGTAAACATTTTTTTTTAATTTGTATTTTTGAGTTTTGTGAAATGGCTCTCGCTTAAATGATAAACAAATAAAGATAAGGCAAAAAAGGATTTAAATGGAGAAGATCAAAGTTCTTTTCTGTAACAGATAAAACTTATTATGTAATTATAATGTTAAATATCAACGGCTTACACTTAGTACTTACTCTAACGACACTATTCAGTCTAATACTGTCGTAGTTTAGTTTATTTTGTAAAATCAAAATTTTTTATGTAGTTGAATAGTAATTTATCGTGTATGGATTATTGGAAGATTGCTCTAATAGGTAGAAATCATGGCAAAAATTGTACAAAAATAAGAACAATCAAAATGTACCTGTACTCTTCAGGTGGCTGAGGGTATGCCCGATGTCTAGCATAATCCACTGCAATAACTGTGACGAAGTTTCGACTAGAATCGTTATCTAAGTTATCCCGATTTTCCGATCCGCAAGTTGACATCACAAGTTACATGAGTATGATAATATTTCCAAGTAATATGGAATACATGACATTAATTTTAGTATTTTGGTTTGTATTTGGGACTAACCTTCTCACTAGATGGGAAACTGCTGTTTCTAGGGGGGTTGAAACCGAGTATTGATTTCCTCTAATACTCTGTATAAAGAGGAACTCTCAGTTTTATGTTTTTACCCCTAAATACTAAACCCCTTGGCTTCATGACGTCATGTAATACATTCCCTTCAAGGCATAAATATATATAAAAGTGATTAAAAACAGAACAGACAACTTAAAAAAGACTGATCTGCTTGGGGTATCCAAATGAAATTGTAACTGTATCATAGTATTAGAAATTATATTGAATTAAAGTACAAATTAATCCTTTACTATACTTGGGTATTAGTAAAGCAGTACAATTTTGGAATCGAGAAACAAAATCAAATTAGAAATTAGTTTGAAGAAATTAAAACTTAAAACATGAATAAAGAAAAAAATTCAATTAATAAAAGTAAATAAAATAAAACTTAAGAAATTAAAAAAATATTATCCTTTATTTTGATTGTAGATTAGGTATTAAATCAGGTTAATTATTAATTAAATACAATTATTTGACTTTTTTGTTTAAAGTTTACTAGAAGGGGTTTCAATAACTATAACACCGAGGATATAAAATCTTCGATATCAAGTACAATATTAACTGATGATGATGTGTGTTCTTGTTATTTCATTTCTCTATTTCATTAGCTCTATACTTTGCTTCCCTGCTTAGTTATTACACTTCTAATTACTCCTCTGAGCTGACTTTATTATGTTTATTTTCACGGCTGCTGGGCTGATTTCGTCTCCCTGCACAGTTAGGTCTCAACTCAGTTAAGTTGATTATATCTGTTTGTCTGCCGTATTGATGTCTATAGATCTATGTTGAAATATGCTTCACAAGAGGATAATATCATAAATCAAATTAAAATCCTTGCATGAATTTAATAATTGAGTTTAATGAGGCTAAAATGAATGCTAACATGGTGTTAAAAATAATAATCCTCTATGTATGGATCAGATAAGAAGTCAGGATTAAAATTTATGCTTTAATATTTCTCCCCAATTATAATACTGTTAATAATAGTTACTTATGCCATAAGGCTGAGAAGTATGTCTTTATGTCACGGCAATTAGATTTACCGACGAGCGAAGCGAGTCGGTAAAAATTGCCAAGACATAAAGACATTCTCAGCCGGATGGCATACACTATTTTTTTTTGAGGTAGCACTCATTAAATAAAGCACTCAAAAAATCAAAAATAGCACTCATTAAACTGCGCTATATACTTAATTTTAAAAAAAACAAACGTCCAATTAACTCCATATTATCGTCGTCATTAAATTCATCCATAGCTTCACACTTTTACTCAAAAATGTAAAAGCTTTACAAATAAACACACAAAAATTGTCAATTAGAACACCTTTTAAAAACGAAAAAAAATTTAGTCTACGAACAAAAACAGAAACAAAATGAACGTTTTTAAAGAAAACTTATGAAGGTTTAACACAGATTGTTTTTGAACACGCTACATTACAGTAATGGCGGCAACATATGAATTACTTTTACGTCCTAGGAGTTTTTTTACATTCATTATTGTCCTCGGAGGTGAAAAGTACTAAATAACCTCCTATAACAATAATGATTGGCTTCTCATCCTAAAAACGGTCCAATAAAGTGCTCAATTACGTACTACCTCAAAAAATAGAAATTTTTGTGTTGTTCAAATTTATTTACCATTTATTTTTTTATAAGCCTTAGTTGTTACCTTTCGCTTCATCATAAAGTAGTTTTTATTTTGACTTTTGATGGTCCTTGATACTTTAGTGCGTCTTGCAGAGGAAGTTTTACGTCCCTGAGATGTTGATTTGAAATCCCATATGATCTATTGCATCTTTTGCTGCCTTATCTGCTTCTTTATTACCCGAAATACCTGTGTGACCTGGGACCCATTGTATTATAACTTTTATTCCAGTTTAATAAAGTTGGTCCAGTCTTTGATTTATTTTATGTAGCAGGTAATATGCCTTGTTTAACATGCTGAGCACTTTATTTATCTGTTTACTGCCTGATTGACTGCCTGTCTGATTGTCTAACCGGAATGTTATTCCTGATTGAGAAGGCTAGTCCTCTTGGACCAGACTGAACATATTTTCTGAGTACATAGTACATTCTATCTTTTAATGTTGAATTTGTTTTAGGTCCCAACTTGGTGTCCTGGATGACGGCTAGGGTTTGAGACAAAAAGACTACTTTGTTACGTAACCCTCTTGCGTTCCACTGACGAATTATTCTGTTTATATTGGTTTAGCTATTTCTGAATTTTAAACTATATGGTGCGTGTTATATTCCCTTAATATGCTGAGGTACAGATATTGACTACCTTAATAATGTACCCTCAGCAGCCCTGAGGCTATATAAGCTAGTTAAACTTTAAATCATTGTTCATTTCATTTTTAATTTTAACATTGTTTATTATGGTGAATCTATGTTAGTTGTGTTAATAAAAAAATTCAGTTTAAAAAGTTATTTTGTGTTTGGCTGAACTTAACTGGCGCAGTCGGTAGGACAGGTTGTCAATTTTGAACGCATATCAAAGTTGTTCGTTTTAACGATTAAACAGCCTGACAAACTTGGCAGCAAACAACGAAGACTTTTCAAAATGAACGGATATTTAACACAGCTACAACTGTAAGTTAATATAAAACCTATACCTTATTTTTTAAACAAATTACTTCAAGCAAAAAGAAATTTTGATGATAATGAAAACTTTGGGATACTTTTGAAGAAAATTTTATGCAATTTAATACAAGGATCATTTTCAACGAAAATATTATTTTAGTAATTAAGTAAATAATCTTTAAATAAAATAATAATTGTTAGTATAAATAAATAAATACTTAAATAAAAATAAATAAATAAATAAAAAGGATAAGCATTAAAATTTATTAAAGTAAATAAACTTTACATATTTAAAAATTGTTTTTAATAATTTAAGTTATCAAGAAATAAATAATGGCTCAAATAAATTATCAATTATTAAAATTATATTTAGATACTATTCCACCCTATGATGGTGATGCTCATCTCTTCCAATATTTATAGGAAATTGTGAGGGTTTGCTAACACAATTTGCAGATGCTGAAGACCATGCAAATCCTATAAATGTGTTCTATGAGAGCAATTTATGGTAAACTAACAGGTAGAGCTCAGAAATTATTAGGCTCGAGAAATGACATATTAAACTGGACCGCTATAAAAAACTTACTTAATCAGTGTTTTGGAGACCAACGTGACATTGACGGTTTAGTACAAGACTTAATCACTCTAATACCAGAGAGAAATGAAAGCCCGTATAGTTTTGGTGTTAAATGTCAAGACTATAAAAATTTAATATTAGTAAAATTAAATTCTGACGATACACTGCTAATGATGAGAAATTAATTAGAATAAGAAATTACGATGAACTAGCACTCAAAACTATATTAGAGGTTTACCGAGCCATATTCAAACAAATGTTAGGTTACGTAGACCTGAAAATTTAGAGGTCGCTATGGGTTTTGTAATCGAAGAAGAAATTTTCTTCATTCGACCAGGCAATTTAACAATATACAAAATCATAATTTTCATCCCCAACGTAGGATTACTCCAAATAGAGGAGGTCATAGAAATTTTAAAAATAGAAATATGAACTCAAGAGGTTATGTAAATCAGTATAATAACAATATAATAAAATTCAATAAATCAATAATAATAATTATAACCTAGAAATTATAATACTAATACAAAATCTTGGTAACAATAATAATAATTACCCAAGATATAATATTATAATCAGAAACAACCATAATAATTATCGTGGAAATTTTAATCAAAATAATTATATAACAATAATAGATACAACAATCAAAATTTTGCTTCAACGTCGAGGAACCAAATCCTGTCGTTCCTATGGAAGTTGATCAATCTGGATATCTAGAAACTATGCTCAGAATGTAAATCTGAGTAATGATCAAAACATAAATCAGAATAATAATGATGGGAATCAAGATCAGTTTTAAACAGAAGCCTCTCATGCAGAGCAAGGCTAACACCTGGTATGCCTAGATATAACCATAATAGAAAAATTAGTTGTAATAATAACAATAATAAAATAATTAAGTTAAGCTCAAATAAAATCACATAGAGTTAGAAAAATTAGTAATAAATTGTGGCGTTACTGGTCTACCTTACATAATCATATCACATTGAATAATTGTAAATTTATGATTGATACAGGTGTCCAAAAGTTTAAAATCCTAAAATTGCACATAAATATTTTCCGAATGATATATTCCAACAACAATTTACTATAGAATCTATTCATGGGAATAACTAAACACAGTGGAGTGCAATCATTTCAATTGAAAAATATTTAATGAAATATTAAACATAAATTTTATATTCACGAAATCAGTTTGAATTCGATGGATTAATTGGTATAGATTTATTAGAAATTGACGCCCAAATAAATATTAAGTCTAATAATAATAACACCTAATATTAAGATACCATTAATATATAAACTGATAAACAAATGTTAGTAGTCCCTGGTTATCGAAACCTAACAACAATAATAAATATAATAATAAAATAATAATAATAATAGCATCAATCAAAATAAGAGTAAGGAAAGCAAACAAATTAAATACAAAAAAATTACCCGAGGTCTCAAGTTGTTGTTAAAATACCTGTAAATATTAAAGAAGGTCTTGCTTTAATAAAGGATACTAATATTGATAATGGAATTATATACCTAAATGTTTAGTTAATGTAAAAAATTTTGAAGTAATAACTGTGATGGTTAACAGTACAGACATCGAAATGGATGTTACTTCTTTAAAACCGTTATTGTAGAAAAAATCGATGAAAATGAAAATGATATAACTAATAATAAAAATCAAATAGGCACTTCGTCAATGAATATGATGAAGCAAACCATGATGATTATAACTCTTTATTGAATGAAACTTAAAGAAAATAAATTTAAATCATTGTAATGAAGAAGAGAGAAAAGTTAATAAAAAATTTATGTTATGAATATAAAGATATCTTTCACTGTGAGGGCATTCCATTGACGTTTACAAATAAAATAAAACATAAAATTAAACTAACAAACGATAACCCAATTTATACAAAACATATAGGTATCCACAAATACTCAAAGAAGAGTGAGAAAACAAATAAATCAAATGATTAAAGATGGAATCGTACAACATAGTACGTCTCCTTACAATTCTCCTATTTGGATTGTTCCTAAAAAGAAAGACGCTAGTGGCAAGGTTAAGTGGAGGCTGGTGAATGATTTCCGAGCTATTAACGAAATTTCGGTATCGGACAAAACCCCTCCCACGTATAGATGAAATTTTAGATAAGCTAGGTAGAGCTACATATATGTCGGTAATCGATCTCGCAAGTGGTTTCCACCAAATCGAAATAGAACCTGAAGATGTACCTAAAACAGCTTTTCCACTGAGGATATGCATTTAGAATATAAGAGAATGCCATTTGGGTTAAAAACGGCCCCGCATTTCAACGCGTTATGAACAATGTATTATCTGGTCTTGTTTATAACATATGCATTGTTTATTTAGACGATTTTTAATTTTTTCTGCCTCACTTGAAACATATAATTAATCTCAGAAAGGTATTTGATAGACTAAGAGAAAGTAACCTAAAAGTTCAATTAGATAAGAGTGAATTTTTAAAACCAGAGGTTCAATATTTAGGTCATGTAGTAAGTGCAGACGGAGTTAGACCAATCCAGAAAAAATTAGGGTAATAAAAGGTGGCCATTGCCAAACGAGAACAGAAATAAAAAGTTTCTAGGTATTTTAGGTTATTACAGAAGATTCATTAAAGATTTTGCCAAAATTACAACCTATGACAGCTTGTTTGAAGAAAAACCGAAAATTAGATTCGAAGACAAAGAGTACATTGAATGTTTTGAAATATGTAAATATATTAATTAATGACCCTGTTTTACAATACCCGGATTTTAATAAAGAGTTTATTATAACTGCTGACGCTAGCAACTATGCTATCGGCGCGGTTTTATCTCAGGAGTACCTCTAATGATAAACCAATAGCTACGCTTCACGTACTTTAAATTCTTCAGAAATAAATTATAGCACAATAGAAAAAGAGTGTCTAGCTATTGTATACGGTGCAAAACGTTTAGACATTATGTATATGTGTAAATTCACAATTTATAGTGACACCGACCATTAGCTTGTTATTTAATATAAAGAACAAATTCTAAATTAATGAGATGGAAAATAAATTAGAAGATTATGACTATAAATATTATATAAAAGGGAAGCTTAAATACTAATGCTGACAGCTTGTCTAGAATAAAAATCAACGCAAGTATGATGACAAAGACAACGACGATAACGAATCTTTAGCTAACAATGTAGGTGACTCAAAGTTTTCCGCAACTAAATACTTACAAGAATTATGCGAGGAAGCACCCGATCCCTTAGACTTTGATATGAAAAAATTATAAGTAATCCAAAAACACGGAAGAAACTTAGACGAAATTGTTCATCTTCCCTATGATGAAGAAATTGAAGAAAATGTATCCAACAACACACTAACAAAAACGACAAATTAATGACGGAATACAATACTGGACGAAATATTAAATAAACAAATATCTTCAATTATTGTAAAGCCTAATATTATAATAATTAACATTTTCTAATGAAACATACGAAGATAAACAAATTTATTCATATTAAATACCGCTAGATAACAATGAAGAAATTATTGTAAATTTCCTAAAAATACACCGTTCCACATTTAACTTATCACTTATATTTTTATAACGACGCTTTATTATGAAGACTTTTGTAAGGCTTACATAAACAACTTTTCTACCAGTACGTAAAACTGATTAAATGTACAAAATTATTAAACAGTAAAAAATAAAGACGACCAAATTGAATTAACTTTACCATTATCACAGAGGTAAAAAATCACAGAGGTATTACGGAAACATTATCTGCTTTACACGTACATATTATTGGAAGCTATGAAAAAGACTGTTACTGATTTAATTAACGTTTGTGAAATTGCCAAAGAACCAAATATTCCAGGCATAGACCATATGTACCACTATGTTAACCGAGACAGCTTCTAGGCCTTTTGAAATACTGCATATGGATACTTTTACATTTGACGGAAACAATTACTTGACCTTAGTTGATGCTTTCACTAAATTAGGCCAAGCTATTGAAAATAGCAGGGAAAACCTCTGTACTGTTTGCAATGCTTTACTAAAATATTTTACATACTATGGTGTCCCAGTAAGAGTCATTACAGACCCTGGAACAGAACTTAAAATGAGGTAATAAAAGATATGCTTAAACTTCATAAAGTGCATGTACATTTCACTACTGCAGGTCATCATGAATCTAACTCTATTGTCGAGAGATTTCACTCTACATTAATAGACACATCTAAGAATATTACAGGAAACATTTCCTAAAGAAAAAAAAATTTATGAGCTACGCTTTGATAGGTTATAAAGCTCTATACACAGTGCTACTGACTTTACACCATTCGAACTGACATTTGGGCATACGAATCTTAGAAGCCCTAACGAATTTTTATTCAAAAGAATTTTTCGAACTATATCGAAAATCATAAAGAAAAATTAGAAGCATTGTATAAGAAAATAGGAAATAAGATAAAATGATAAAGAAAAAAGTAGTTGATAAACATAATACATTAGGTGATAAGAATACAAATTTTCGTGTAGGCCAAGTAGTTTATAAAGATAATCCTAAGAAAAGGAATAAGAAGAATAATAGATTTTTAGGGCCTTATGAAATAGTTGGTATGTTAGATCATAATAAAGTTAAGATTAGAATAAAGAAAAACTAAGAAATATTAATATCCCACATTAAGGAATTAAGAAAACCACCTGTTAATGTTACAGATTCAGCATAGTTATTGTTACATGTTCTGGGAAATCTACCAAGACAAACCTAAACAAAAATCCCGGACTTCTACCAATTAAGCTGGGCACAGCGAAACTAGAAATAGACAAATGGAATTTTATACAGACTTTTAACCTTGACTTTGTGATACAGGAATTTATCAACTTACAGATGTTTTATAACAAGATGAAGATTCAGCAAATAATACTTACTACGTAGAGAAAAGATAACGGATTTAAACTAACTGACTTACTACATAATAAAATTACAACACAGATAAAACAATTAAATCCCACTATAAATTTTAAGTTTAAAAAATAATACTAATCGAATTAAAAGAGGACTTATTGACGGATTAGGATCTATAATAAAAACTATTACTGGAAATTTAGATCAAACAGTTGCTTTAAAATATGACCAAATTATATCAGAATTATCGAATAATCAAAATAACATAAAGTCTATCCTACATTATCAAATGACTTTATTCCAAAACACTACGACTGAGTTCGAAAGAAGTATTAAAACACTAGATAAAAATCAAAAAAAATTGAAGCTATACTTCAACAAGTTATCGATGACGAATCGCACAACTCACTATTTAACCAATTTACCTTTCAGGTCATAATACAACAAATTATGAATCATTTCCAAATAATATACGATGCATTAGAAGAGATTGAGGTAGCCATCTCATTTGCGAAATCAAATACATTCACAACTCTATAATAGATCCTAAAGATTTATTAACAGCTTTATTGCAAGCTCAAGATAAATTAACTATAGTAAATTTCCTCTAGAGCTCACATTAGAAAATATTTTATTTCTTGAAAACTTAATTAATATTAAAAGTTATAAGAAAGGAAATAACATTGTATTTATCTTAGAAATCCCTTTAGTCGAAAATAAAAAACTATGATTATTTTAAATTAATTTCTATATTCCTGTGTATGATAATAACACTAACAATTTTACTGCTATAATACCAACAAATAATTATGTTTTATTAAATGATGCACATTTGCTTTTGCTAGTAAAAATTGTAAAATTATATTTAAGAAAGATTATATTTGTAAAGAATTACTAACCCTAGATATAAGCTACAGTAATAATTATTGTGAAACTAACTTAATATTAAGAACAAATAAATTTGATTCATGTCATTCTACAAATATTAAATACATGATACTTATGTTAACAAACTAGATGTAAACAAATGGATTATAGCTTCAAAGAAAATACAGTAACAGAAAATTGTAATAATGAAAAAGATATATATTATTTAGAAGGTACATATATGATAGAACTAAAAGATATGTGCAATTTAAAATTTGATAATCATGTATTACAAACCTTTCAAATGTACAGGTAAAATTAAAAGATATTGATATACCTGATATCAGTCTTCCTTATCATATTAAGCCTCAAGTCAAATTAACTAGAAATAGTTTGGAACCAGTAAATTTAAAATTTGATAATTTTGCAAATGAGTTGTCATATCATAAAGAGATGCTTACTCATTTGTCATCTCCCTTGAATTTTAAGCGAATTGATATTTATAGCAATTTACTTATAATATCTTTGATAATTGCAATAATCTATGGTTTGTACCTTTGCTATTCAAAAAGGAATCCAAACCAGTTGGTTCTAATGATAGTTCAAATTTGGGAACTTCCTCCCCAAATTTGAATCTTAAGGGGGAGGTGTTATATTCCCTTAATATGCTGAGGTACAGATATTCTGACCTACCTTAATAATGTACACCTCAGCAGCCCTGAGGCTATATAAGCTAGTTAAACTTTAAATCATTGTTCATTTCATTTTTAATTTTAACATTGTTATTATGGTGAATCTATGTTAGTTGTGTTAATAAAATAAATTCATTTTTTAAAGTTATTTGGTTGGCTGAACTTAACTTGCGACAGTTTTGCTTCCGTGTTAAGTCTCTTATTGGGTTAAAAGCAGGATCAGTTTTGATGATCATGAGTGCCATCCGATTAGCTTTTGCAGTCTTATTGTCTTTCTAGTCTAATGGATTTCTTCTTGCATTTACGTATAACATTCTAATATCTGCATGTGGATATAGATGTTGGGATTACAGTACCTCTATGAAATTTGGTTGAAACAGGCACTTTATGACTATTTCCACATATTTAACTATGGTTTTTAATTTACCAATCTCTTGGTAAGGATTGAAATTCTGCATGATAGCAGAGTATATTTTGTCTCTTTAGGCTAAATTTGGAAAAATAATCGTTCATTTTTCCTTCAGCAACACGGTGTGGAAATTGTATAATGTTTTTAATTCTTGGCTTAAATTAGGGTTTTCCCATTCTTATGCAGGGGCTTCTGTCCATAAATCCTTTCAGATATTATATCTAATGTTAGATTCTCATCTAGGGGTTATTGGCGTGAGGGTTAAAGGGGTCTTTCAGGCAAGTTATATATTATTATAAAATATTGTGTGTGTGTGACATTTATTTATAAATTACAATTATGGATTTAGATGAGATAGTACAAAAAGAAATATAAAAATTCTCTGCTATGTATTTAATGTGAACTATTTAACTGATCAACTCATGCAGTCTGTTTAATATAGGCACCATATCACACGTTATCGTCAGTTGACAGCTGGCAAATAGTATGACGGCACCAATG
>JACMZG010001893.1:6354842-6474910 GCA_018340805.1 Microvelia longipes | reverse complement strand
TTAACTAAATTTCATTAATTTAAGTTTCTTCACACTATACAGAGGGCACACTCTTCTCTTCAAGGGCTCTAATTTTTTCATGTTCTAAGTTGTACACAGCATTAAGCCTGCTTTGTCCTGAATTATATTTAGCTGTTTGTGTGAGTCTGTACATATGATGAAACAAAAGACTGTCGGTCTTCTATAGTATTGATGAATATTTTTACCTTTGTAATTGTTGATTTAACCCTTTGGCTGCGGGACATTGGAATTTAGTTGGGTCCCTGGTTGCAGGACCCGCCAGAAGAAAAATTTTCCCTGTTGCGGAGGTTTGTTAGCTTTTCTACCTTAAAGTACACAACTTTAACTTACCCTGGGTAGTTTCCCTTACGTAATATTTATGTTCTACTGATTTTTTTATAATGTCTATACATATACTATAATAAATGTTAAATTCTTTTTTGCTCTTGTCAAAAAATGTTTGTTTATTTGAGCATAAACTGGTTTTGGTATTTAAAAAATAATGCTATTCCATTATTATATAATAATTGTCAAAGTTAAATATGGTTAATTGATTTATGCAATAAATATCCTAAAATTGATGAAGATAATGGTTGACATATATATGAAAGTAGCATATGTATATATGCGCATATATATGCGTAGCCAACGGTGCAAGGTCAGGGGAAAAATTGTTCTTTTTTTTACTAAAATGGCGTTTGCCGATGGCGTTACTGCAGCTCTCCTATTTATCTATTCTCGTTGATTTAAGACTTGACGAATAAATGAACCCTGTGTAAATATAACTCAATATATAAATTTTGAGTAATAATTTTAACATAACTTTAAAAAACAAACACCATATTAAAATTTGTTTTTAACCTAAATTTTATACTCAAATAAACAAGTTTCTTACTAGAGCAACATAATTACAATACGTTTGGACAATTTTTAACTCGTGTTAAAAATATACATAAATCTTGACCAAAGACAGGTCCACCTTGGCGCCGGTCCCAGTAAAAAAGCATCAAAACACAATTATCCATAACAGTCCATCCATCAGCAGAGAAAACCAATTACCAAGCTAATTGTGTTATAATCTCTGAAATCTAACAAGAGGGGACAGATATTTATTTAAAAGTTTTACACTGCGATTTAAACATTTATTTAACTATATTTATTTAAATAGTCAAAAAAGTTTAGTAAAATATTTTGTCTATTTTTATCTTTATTTTTTGTCAAGTTAAAAAATAAGTTCAATGTCGCACTTTGTCGGTACTGATTTTAGTAAAGAGCTGTCATAAATATGTCAATCAAATGACTATAGGAGAAGAGATAAGAAAGGTTCAAATCCCAAGAGGGAAGAAGATGCATGCCTTGGTCCATGACTTACGACATTCTTTTACGTTTTTAGATAAGGAGATGACACTACTGCCATCTATCAGTGACATGAATAGTTAGCTAATACCGCACATAACCAATTCGCTACTAGTTCAAAATAATATTCACAGCACTATTATTATGATGACACTAATCATGTCATCATAAAAAAATATGGCATGTGCCGTCATTGGCAACACACGATAGTTTTTCTGTGGACGGCATATGCCGTCAATAGCAGCGAATGGTTTAATACTATAAATACAACTTAAAAACAGATAGCAAAAAATTAATAAAACTCTATATTTAAATGAATAGAGAACTGAAGTTAATTATATAATATTAACTGACCTGGGGCTAACTTTAGAAGAAACGCTGCAATGAAACAACTCTTATGCTACCATTTCTACTTTATCTCTTCTTGATTTCTATTCAATTATAAAATTCTTGTTTTAAGGGGTAGGGTTGTAAGTTAAATGTTAATAAGTTAGATTATGATGTCTGTAATTTCCAAATAAAAAATGAGGTTGGGCCATGTTTTCTTTATTTTAATATTGCAACCACAGCATTATCTTTGATGTGTATCATATGTGTTTAAAATTAAAGCATATGCTCAACTTTGCATTGATGCTGGTATAATTGTTATTAAAATGTACATAAAAATTAATTATTATTCATTTATCTATTAAATATCTAAAAATGTGCTATTTTAAGTTTTCTAATATTATTATAAATGGCGCTTTAGAATTGCTGACTTTAAGTCTCATTTAAATAGTATTGTTCTAAAATATTACCTTACTTTTTATTTTTTTACTTAGTGAAAAATCATCATTAGAAAAAATGAAATTTTGATTGATTTCAAATGAATCTTACTAATAGATAGCTGAACAAGACTAACCTACTGCTAACGTCTGAGGCGCATAAGCCCCATAAAGCCTAATATATCAAATTAAGTTATGGCTATTTTTAGAAAATAAAGGGGTAACCAGCCATATAATCAGTCATGGCTGCCAACTTCACGAAATCAGTAGAGCTGTCTAACAAAACTGATCACACTTAATCTTTATTTTGAAAGGATTTCAAAATGTTAGACCTATTTTTAAAATACCCGTTTTTTTTAGGGCCAGCAAAGTCTCATTGCGCCTATAAGTTGTTATGATTTGTTTGTAAGAATGTATTGATAATGTTGAATGATTTGAATTTAACAAACTTGTTAAATTCTACTGGTATGAGTAGCAATGTAAAAAAATATGAGAAATAGAGATTTATTTATTATGATTATAATTAGTGTACTATGCTTGAGGGCAGGGGGTCACTGAGTGAACCAATATAGTGGCTTTTTTTTGGGGGGGGGGAAGGGGGGCTAAAGTTCATAAAATGCTGGGTTAGTATGATCAATTTATTTATTTATTGGTAAAGAGTTAAATTTAATTTTCAATGGGAAGCTATTTTTTCCTAGGATAACTCCTGTCCTTATCTAAGATTGCATCTTGGAGTTATCAGTGTTACTCTGGATTTTTTTTAGTGGAAAATACCCTTGACACTTACACCTCTTATTTTAATCCATAGTGTCTGAGCCAGACATATTTAAAAGAAACCTCTGCTCGAAAGCCCCCTCAACCTTGTTTGAAAGTGTAAAATGAATATATTTTCTTAATTTTAAATCATTAACAGAATCAATGTTTTTTTGTGGTTTGTATTGTTACTCTTTTTATTCTTCAAAATATTTTTTTAAATTTTACATCCACTTAATACATACTTTACTTGTTAACACTATTACCTTTATCAAAGAGTTGATTGTATGCCAATGTAGTAGGTATCCGATAATTGTTAACATTATGTTCATTAATGTAATTATATGTTATTTGGTAGTATGTATATTGTTGATCAAAATTATTATTAAATTTTAACTTGTATATAAATATATCTCTCTTTTTAATGTTAAAATGTTATTAAAGTTTAAAATAAAGTTTGTGAAGTACATTCATGACTTATTTGTTTTAAAGTTACAAATGTTGTAAAATAATTTATTAGTTACCTTTGATTGGTTTTGTTGCATTGTATTGTAAACTGTGTTTTCCTAATTCTTTAATAACAAAGTTCTTATTCAAGGTTTATAATTTAGACAATTTATTGGATTTACTCATAGTATTCATTCTTTACTGTTAATACACTTTATTATTATTCTTAATTAGACAGTTCATCCTCAACACAGAGAGAATATAGAATCTTATCCTCATTATGTTTTTTGCTTGCTTATAAAACAACTTATTACTAACTACTCTTATTTTTTCAAGTACCATAATAAGTTTATATTTTATTTTTAGGTGCTTATGTACAAAAGAAAATTATTTTCAAGTCTTCAATTGAATTTAAATAAAATATGAATAAACACGTGAATATGTGTTTTTATTTATAATGATTTGAGTGGTGTATTTTTTTTCATAGTGCAAAGGTTTCCATATCATTCTTTTTATTTCAGAGAATCATATAATTTTCTCTGATTGATTGTTCACTAAAGCAGGACATTTTTCTAGAATTATAGGATAATGAAATTTTAATTAATATGATTGTTTAGAAACTGTATGAAAAAATCTGAATATTTTATCTATAGGAGAGATAATTTTTAATTAAAAAAAAAAACATTTTCTTTTGCGCCATATTTTTCTTTAATTGGTATTGTAGTTGCTGCCTTCCGTAGATATGTTCATTTAAGAGTTAGTATTTGTTTACTGACTTTCATAGTGGTCTGGGGTCCACATCCCAGGTTACCTTAAATCATGACTGTATTTATTGCCTTACTATACTTCATAGAGGTCGGGTCGCAATCCAGGTTACCTAAACATGATCGATTTATTGCCCCTACTCTATTACTTCCATAGAGGTCTGGGGTCCGCATCCCAGGTTACCTTAATCTGATGTATTATTGCCCTATCACTTACTTCCATAGAGGTCGGTCGCATCCAGGTTACCTTAAATCATGATAGTAATTGTTGCCCCTTCTCTATTAACCAAACGAGGGTTTTCTCTTAAAGATTTTCCTTCATAAGCCACTAGGCTCTAAACAGGTATTTTTACAGGCAGTTCTGCTTGTTTAGATCAACTAAAGCATTTGTTAATGCTAAGAAATAAAAGTAAGCTGATATTTTATTTTATAATATACAGTTTTTACTTGTATAATAGCTTAACCAAACCATTTCCCTTGTGAAATTATTTTTACTTCATTTTATTCAAATAACAATTTTTTTATTGATGTATCAATAGAACTGCTAAGTGAGAAAAATACAGTGTTTACTCTGACGAGATAAATACTGTCAGAAAAAATATTTAGTGGTTATTATAATCAAATATTGACGGGTTTTTAATATAGCCATTGGTTTTATTTTTTTTAGTACAACAGAGTTCAATTTAAAAACTAAAAATTGTCATGTGAGGGTTTGAATCTATAAATTTTAGTTTAAAAATCAAAAACATTTTACCTGATTATGTCATCTACCTCTTCAAGATTGCAAAGTACCTCTATCCAAGTTCCTATGTATGTCTCTTAAAGAAGATAGATGAATGTCTGACCTTAACTAGCCTTATGGGATACTTTTTAAGTGTGGAATAGCCTCTTTTTACTTACTTTTTTTAATGAATGGACACTTTTCAAGTTTTTTCAAATCATTCTTAAACTGACTTTGCTGACTGAGATATTTCAAATTTAGACCACACCTTCAAATTTGAACCTAAGTCCTAAAATCCTCTAACTAATGAAATGTGTTATTAATTAGCGCATACATTTTCAGTTCATTTTAGTCTGGTACAATGGACATGCAATCAACAACAGGTTGTTTTACATGTAAAATAATCACCTGTTGTTGATCACTTCCAGTTACCTTGTTAAATTATGATGTCCTATTATATTCAATGGTGTTATTATATATTACCATTGTTATTAAAGTAACTATAATAGTTTTAAAAATATGTACTTAACTTTTGAAATAAGTCTGGTAAAAGTACAAATTTTTGGGCCAAAACTGATTTTTTAAAATGTATTTTGTATAAAATTAAACAGGTGCAACTAATTATTATTTATTTAAGTACAAACTTATGTATATTTGTTTATTTTAAGGTTATTTTTTACTTTTTTAAATTTGGATTATGTTTTATTTTTTTATATTTATATGCTTCTTTTATTAATATATTTTATTAATTTACCTTTGTGGTGTTTGTTTATTTTATATTTAGAGAGTTAAAAATGTTTCATTCCTATTTAAAAAAATTCCATTAGATAGATAATGATGCTTATGAAAATCATGAAGAACACAATTTTTTAACAAAACTATTTTATAAACATTCTAACTGTACTGGAAGTAGTATGCAGCCCTGTTAATTGCATTCATCAAATTTAATATGATTTCGAAAATATAGTAGTCGTGGTTCAGGATATTAAATAAAAAATTTTGTGAGATAAAAATGAAGATGTGAGACATTTAAAACTCACTAAGCAAATATAATGAAGTAAAACTCAGATAAAAAGAGCTTGTTAATTTTATGATTCAGGTTAATTCAGACAATATATCAACTATAAATATTGGGTCAAGGTGTTTCTTTCAGTCAGTGGCAGTGCCTCCTTAAGCAACAATTTATGACCATAATGTAACCATGACTTAAGTAGTCATGGTTACATTATGGTCATAAATTTGGTTTAGTTTTTTATTATGTTGAGTAAGTCTCAACATGATAAAAAACGTGGTACATTCACATAGCTTAGTTTAAGTTTTTTTGGCAACATTTTTCTTCCGGGAAATATGTTACCAAAAAAGAGAGATTCAGCATGCATATATTCCTAGTCTTAAATAAGACTAGCGCACATGTTTCATTTAATTAGGCTATGTATTAATTTAATAAAAATAAAGTTAAGAAAGCTACACCAATTCATCTAGAACAAGTTCTATACAAGACCTCAATTCAAGTGGGAATCCAAAAATATTGAAAAGGGTCAATGCTACTAAAACCCAAAATGTTTTAAATTGACAAAAGACTATTACTATAATAAGGATAAACTATTTAGAAGAAAAATTAAGGAGTTCGATCTTGTTGTTTTACCAAGTCAAAAGAGTAGGAATATTTTTAAAACAATTCCTTTATTAATGAGCCTGCCTCTGCAATGAACTTGTCATAGACCACAAATAAAACACGAATTAATTGTCTGTGCTTGGACTTAACTTAGGGTTTGTAGACATGTGAATATGCCTTTATTGTGTTCTAAAGTAATCAGTTGAGAAAAAGTTTATCAAAACAGCACTTAGTAACACCTACTTTTTGTGACCAAAATAGTTATTTATGCACCTAGGTAGTAAGATAAACAATTTTCCCCCAAGCATATAATTTGGTTTCTGAGGCAAGTTCAAAGATCCGAGAAATATAAATCCTCAGAAATTTTATTTCTAAGGTTAAACTAACCTCGAGGCATAGCCGAGGAAAATAATCATTGCCAACGTAAATGATTAAGTTACTCTTGTGGAGCATGACAAATATTATCTTCAAAAGAAATATACTGCTTGAGAACTGTTCCGGGTTAAATCGCGGAGCAGTTTACCTTTCTTCTTATTTATAGTATATTTGTCTGTGTCAAATTTGTACTATATCTATTGACTAATACTACTTAATGTGAGCCCTTCTATTTGATAGCAATTCCTCTTCATTCTTCCAACCTCAATGGTGTCAAAAAAAATAATAGTTGAATCAATTCAAATCAATTAAAATAAATACACATTTTTTTTAAGAAAACATCAAATAATTTATTTTCCACTCATTGCTCCCAGCATACATTCCTCTTTATTTATTTTTTACAATTATATTTGTTTATAATTTTAATTTTATTTTGTACAGTATTTATTTTTATATTTATATACTTTTAATTTTTATACTTATTATTCTGATAATCTACCATTTAAACACATAAAAGTCCATTTTGTCGCTATAAAATAAAATAATAGAAAACTCATGGTAGTGGAACACCTTGGAAGAGTGATTGTTTGAGTGTTTATTTTTTTGTCCAACAATCATAGAAAATATTTGATTAGTTCAATGTTTCATACACAGCTCTCAGGGCCTGGTATGGAATTGGATAAGGAATGTTGACCAGTTTGAAGTCCATTATGTGGAAGTTGAGTGTGAGTATTGTCTGTGATTCCATTGTAAGGAGGACAGTCTCCCATTGATACCTATAACAGTTTAAATTTTACTTGTTAAAGATAAATGGTTATAATTAATCAAGTAGCCAATAGTGGTTATAATTAATATTTAGTTTGGTAACAAAAAACATATTAGGTAAAATACATTTACCTAATTAAGATAGATAATTTGACAAATAATTTCAAGCTCCATTAGCAATATAACAATGTTAGGGAGTCTGAAATGTTTTTATGTTAAGAGATCTTCTTACCCCTTAAAATAGAATGTCAGAAGGCACTAAATACGTCGTATAAGAACTTAATATTTTAGACCAAGATACAATTGCGAAAACCTGAATATCTGTTAAAATTCTTGAAAATTAAAAGGGTTATGAACTAGCCAATGAAGTTTAAAGCCAGCTTTCAACTTATATTAACTAACAGGTTCTTACAGTATTAACCTCCAACTACTTTAATAACTAATTTGGTACTAGCAAATTACTACCATTTACATGTTTGTGAAAATTTACTATTTCATAGAGTGGCATTATTCATAATTTCCCATCCATAATAATTAAACCCAGATTTAATAAAGGATTGAGTAGAGGGGGGTAATGGGCCGTTAAAACACCTGACGAAAGCGAGAGATATATTACTTTATGGAGTTCTAGAGCCCTTTATGCGTTTTAGGCAGGGCTAGGTGGATGGTGGACAGGTTGCTGCAGGCAGGTTAGGTGCTGTCATTTCAGGAGCGTGAGTGAGTTTTCATCGATATTTCGTGGTTTTCGGCCCTTGTTTCCTAGAGTTTTGTTAAAACAAAAAATAATCTATTTAATAGGCCAGTAAAGGAAAGGTTTATTTAATTTAATTAATAATTGTGTATAATCAACTTAAACTTATCATTTACTTGATAACCATAATTTAAAATCTGCAGCATTTCAGATGCTTATTTCATTATTCATTATTATTGTTTTCTAACTTTTGAGCTTAAGTAAGCTAAATAATTAACGCCTTGTTACTCCACAAAAGTATTCTGTAGCAATTTTTATTAAAACACAGATAACATTTAAAATAAAAGCACATGAAATTAGGTGTAACTTACAAATGTAGTAACCCCTGATCCATTATGATTCCCATGACCTGCCGACCTTTCAAAAGGTTCATCTGAAACTAAATAGGAAATTTAATTTTTATTAGAAGCTAGTTTAACTGGTTTACTTAAGCAATTACTTTTTTGAAGGATTATATCATCCACAATGTTTTTATTTTGAATACATAAACATATTTTCAATATATGTTATTTCTAACATATTTTGGTCGAGTAATAAATTACTAGGTGTTTTTAAGAAATATGTTCTTTAGCCTCGAAGACATATAGATAAGGAACAGGTAGAAGATGACACGCAGTAAAAAGAATCCCCTTCCCAGTGTTGATCTCACCCAATGCCCCAGGGTAAAGGCTAGTAGGTATTTTCAAAAGACAAGAAGTCTGCAGAGTGTTAATTACAAAACATTGCTAGGTGGTCCAAATATAAAGTATCAATATTAGATATACTAATATAAGGTATATAATATATAGTAAAAGGAAGGGAAAGTAATGGGAATATTTTGTCATGACTTTTATATTGACATAAATAAAGTAAATTGTAAAAATAAAACAACTTTAACAATTTTACTATCCAAGTTCTTCATGGCATATTTGCTTAAAATAAAAATACTATGATACCTCTTGTAAGTATATCTGGTTGCTTGATTTCAGGTTTTAGCTGATAGGAGACAACATATCTTTGATCGTCTCCACTAGCTGTTATCTCAACTTGTTTTGTTGTGTGAGATATAGGTCCAAGTATATGTCTCCTTCCTTGCGAGCGTTTCCTCAGAGCACACAGCGCTACTAGTCCACTTACACTTCCCACAGTCACCAATCCACCAACGAGAAGAACAACCACTCCACCTGTTCTCAGCCTCTCATTGTTACCATTCCAGTCTGATAATAATAATTATTGATTAATTTATCAATTTAGTCATATCATTATCAAAGAGGTTTAGATGAGCGAATTTAGAAAATATATGATGGAGGTAATAACAGGAAGTTTGCTGGATTTGGAGGATAATTTGAACAGTAAAAATTAGGGCGTATCATATTTAATTACGGGCAATACTATAGTAAATTTCATTATTAAAGTTGACAGACTATTACACACAAGTAGAAAAATGAGCACGGGGTACCTCGGAACTTTTCCTCATCACATCGGATTCCTCCTCAGATAGTACATACATCCGTTTCATTCGCAACGCTCACTCATCAAGTCACTGACCACACTCAATGCTGCTTAACTTTAATGATCCATAAAAACCATACAACAAGACAAGATATATTTAATGAAACTTGGTATACTTATTTATGAGTTAAAGGTATACACTTGTATCATATTTTAATTCAATAGGATTATTTTCCAATTTTTTACAAATCTTTAAAAAGTGTACACAAGTCATGAGATAAAAATTGAACTAATGCTGATATGGCTACATGTGTGCCAAATCTTAAGCTGATCGCATTATTTTTTGCGTTTTATGATGTTTTGAAAATTTGGCTGAGTCATTCTTTGGGGTTAATGACATAATAAAAAAAATCGAAATAGCACCTACAGCGGTAGAATGACTTTTGTACAAAGTTTCAACTCTTTAGCATAAATAAACTGGGAGCTACGATGATAACAGACACACACACACATACAGTCAGACAACTTTGTGAAAACCATTTAGGAGGCTGTAAAAACATCTGAAACGGAAATGAAGAAAAGTAATAATAATCCTTAAAACAATCTACAGAATCAAAATAGTTAAAATAAAAGTAAAAATAGAAAACGGGAGAATGTTGAAAAATACTTTTCAATTTGAAACTTAAAAAGAAAAAGCCAAAACGAATGAATTAACTAATTCAAAATGGGTTAAAAATAAACATTTAGAGAGGAAATCAAAATTGTTTTTAAATAAATGTTTAGGTTTAAAACCCACAGCTCTAACTACAGAAAAAAACTACAGATCATGGGAAAGCCAATGCTACTCTGATAATCAAGAAAGTTTGCCCACAAACAAATGAGAGCAAAGTATTGCTTCATTGTTCCTCAATCATTGCTTTCCAAATTCGTTGGGCAATTTTAGAACAAATTTCCCAAAAATGTAAGCCCTTCGTCTGTTATTATGGCCTAATGGCCCACCCTACAAAAGTATGGCAAAGCAAGTATACAAGAAAGAACTTTCTTGTACATCAATAAGGGGGATATTAATGTACATTTTTCTTTCATTAAATTAAATGTTCAACCACAAAAAATAAAATAGTTTTAAAACAATAACTTATTTAAAATAGAGGTAAAATTATCTCAAGAAAGGTACTTCAGGTGACAATTCTTAGAGGATTATATGTATTCCAGTATATAACAGTATTGTAATTGACAATAAGAATCCACAGCTCAACAAACCAAGAAAACATTTAGGCTACCTCATGGGGAATTTTTCATATAAACTGACTTTTATCAATTTAAAATTATATTTGAGAATTCATTTCTTTAAATGAACACACATTTATGCCTAAATATTGAACAAATTTAAATTAATATACTTTTTGTAATATCCCCATATAAGTACAGAATTGTTTTGAAAATGAAGACCATATTATAGCCCTTATAACCAGTCAGCACTGCGATCTTCAAGAATTTACTACAGATGTTTATTATCCACTTCTCAATTTCCTTTGGATTTTCCATAAAATATACCAGTATTAAAAATAAATCTCCCAATCAAATTTGAAAAAGAGGGATTATAGAATGAATATTAGAACTAATAAAGCCAGTTATTTAGTTAAAAAAAACTCTTTACCTGTCCTTTTTTCAGCATCTCTAATGGCAACATCTTCAAGCACAACAAGTTCACTCCTTCCTTTAGGATTGGATGAGTATAAGATAAGCTGAATGGTTCCTGCTAAACCATTAGAAAGAGTCGCTAACTCAACTCTGAAGAAAGGTCCTTCAGGGTTTGAAGCGTTGAGGCAATGTTTTGATGTTAACGTGTCAATTGCTTCGAGATGAAATGTTTGAGCAAGTCCGCCATCAAAACCAGCCAAACATTCTACTTCGAGCCAATCTCCAGATGTGTTCACTGCTGATCTTATTGTGCAGTTATGTACTGCACCAGGTTTAACTAAGAAACAATTAAAATTATAATAATTTTTGTCCATAAAAAATGGCTTTTTGGCCATAAAAATATAATAAAATGGCTGAAACATTTTAAATCCCCCAAATAATTGTACCGATTTTTCAAAGAGACTTGCATTTATGAACAGATGGTTAACAAACATTGCTGACTCCAGTGCCTTCTGAATTAGAAACTCACTCTATACTATTTGTTAACACAAGAAGTATTATATCGGCAGGCCTGTAAATTGTATTTACATGCTCACACCAGGGACATGAAGCATTGCTAAACTAATTTACTAATTTTAGCAGGAGAGGAAAAATGCCTGACACTTATACAGCATGCTTCAGTTTTCCCTCTACAGGTAATATCTGTAGTCTACCTTCGCTTTTGGTTCAGGGGTAAAATTTTTGAACAATTCAGTAATATTTTCTGACTTAGTAACATAAATAACTATCACCAAACATAATTTGTAGCAGTCAAATTGTTCTTAACCCAAGAATAACAATGTGTGGTTTTTCTCATTTTGGTTTCTTAAATGTGTTAGTTAAATTAACAGTTTCAGTGGATACCTTTCTTTGCTTATCTGTTAGATGGAATATGATTTTCTTATAGGGTTTCCGTTAATTAAACATAATACCATGTAAAACCATACTCAACAAGTGTTTAAACATCAAAAGTTAATAGTATGCATTTTTGAGGGCTCATTCTAATTAATTGTTCTATAGAATAGTTAGTATACTAACCATACTCTAACTTACATGAGTAAACTATTTTACAAATGGGTGAAATAATTTGCTTTTAGACTTAAATTTTAGTTACTTTTTCCAATAATAACTTTTTGTTAGTAATTTTAAAGAACTGATAAAAGATTTTATGTACGCTGAATAATGTTCGGAACTGACACGGTTCGCCAAGGTATTTTTACAGTATAAGTTTAAGATTTATGCACTTGTTTTATAAAATGCAGCCTTCATTATTATACTCTCTAAGTTAGAATAAGTTAGAATAAGTTAGAATACCTCTTAATTTCTTAACTGCCTTTATCGTAAACACATTGCAGGGAAAAAATTAAATATGGTGTAATTTTAGGGACTTCTGAAAAATTTTAATCTTTGAAGAGTGATGTTAAAGTCTTGGTATGGTAAAATATTTTAATTCACTTGGCATCTAATTTTGACAAAGAAATTAATTCAAAACTAAAATACGTACCTGCTTGAACAACATGGAATGTACAAGGATCGATTTGTCTGCCAATATCATTAGTTGCCCAACATGCTAGTGTGCCATAATCTCTTTGGGAAGAAGGAGTGTAAACTAACTCACTAACTGTTCTATTTCCTGATGCGTATCTGCAATGAACCAAACATTCACTTTAAAATGGAAAAGTTAATATTATTCATTTTATTACTTTATTACACATAATATTACTTTATTATAATAAAGTAATAATATGTGAGTAATGAAACCTTCGTCAATAGTGGTAAGTTCCAAGATAAATACTTCAAAGTTTTTTTGAAATATAGAAATCGAACAAAAGAAAAAGTAATTAAAACTAATGTTAACGTAAATATAAATTATAGAGAGAGACACAATCTACAACCTTTTCGAAATCCTCCAAACAAAAAAAGGGAAACGAACCCTAGCACGAGAGTATAGCAAGAACCTGGTTCAATCCAAATCATTCTTTGGAAGTCTGAAGTCTGGTCAAGAAGTCTGGTTCACCAGACTTCTTAGGCCCGTAGTAGCGACTCAAATGCCACAAATACTTGACTTGTTTTATGAAAGTGAAGACTAAACTGCACATATTTGATTATTTTACCTGGTGGGAGCCACAGGAAAGCTTTCGCCGCTATTATTGAACTGCCACAAAAAGGTTACATCGTCAGGATCAGCGGAGACGACACATTTTACCTTGACTGCTTCATCAAGTGATGCTCCAACCATCACGCCTTCTCCGGACATACAAACAGGAGCATCTGTAACAAGTATAATTTTTTTTTAAGTGTATGATAGGAATATGTACAAGCAAATTGACTAATTTTCTAATGAACGCAATAAAAAGAAAAGGACTCAATTAAAAAACTCAATTAGGGAACTATTTCAGGAAAGCCAGTAAACGTATAAATCATAGCCCTTCTATTCTAGTCAGCCTGATAAATGTAACGTTGCAAGGGACCAAACTAGAAAAAAAGATCCTAGATACTTATGTTAATGAACTAGTCAGGTTAACGATAAAACACGATCACAAAATTAATCCTACAATCTGTATTCAAACGAATTCTTTGATTTAATTATTGAATTATAGTAATAAAACGTTTTACGCTTTATAAACATACATTTTGTATAACCCGATAATTTTGGGCTAATGAACAAAATAACAACAAAATAATGAAGAAAGCAATCGTATTGTAGAGTTTTTGCTATGGTATGGAGAGCCAAAAAAATTACCGAAATACTTAACATAGGGACAGTAAAAAAAATCGAGTATGGTTTCATTTCTTAACTATTGAAGGAATAAAGCTGTTGCTTCATTCCTAATAGCTTAATTGCCTCCATAGGCAATCATTAATTAATTACTAGTAATGCGTTGCATCAAGAACTTACGTCAAAAGAATACATCAAATAAAATTATTTATTTAAAGCGAGCGAAGATAGTCCATCAAAACATTCGGACGCTATACATACTATTTTAAACTATAAAGTCAAAAAGGCTCGCTTCGCTTGCTAGTTGAGGTATCTTTAACATTTTACATAGTATAAAAGGTTCGCTTCGCTCGCTACAATACGTATATTTATCATAATACATAGTAAAAAAAGGCTCGCTTCGCTCGCTAGATTGCTTATATTTATAATAATTCAAAGTTAAAAAAAAGGCTCGCTTCGCTCGCTAAATTTCTTATATTTATAATAATGCAAAGTAAAAAAGGCTCGCTTCGCTCGCTAGAATGCTTATATTTATAATAATACATAGTAAAAAAGGCTCGCTTCGCTCGCTAGATTGCGTATATTTATAATAATAATAGTAAAAAAGGCTCGCTTCGCTCGCTAGAATACTTATATTTATAATGTTACATAGTAAAAAAGGCTAGAGCCCTCACATAGAAAAAGTGGCTGAAAAAGCCACTTCATTCATGGCTTTTGACAGTTGAAAAGAGCCGTTGGCAAAATATATCGGGCCTCATTCCCGAAATAATGGTTTGCCAAGGTCCAAAAGTTAGCATGTAAAGGACTAAGAAGAGGACAGCTCTCAATGCAGCGTTGGAGTCTTTAATTTAATTAGCTACTTATACTATTATACTTCTAATTAGCTTCATTCCTCAAATTATGTTATAACAATCAGTAGCTAAGAAATGAAACCATACTCGAAATGTTTTGTTTACTATCCCTATACTAGGGTTTCCAGTTATTTTTTCGATTTTCTATGCCATAGCAAAAACTTAACAATAAGATTACCGTCTTCATTATTTTGTTAAAATATCTTTTTAAATATATTTGTGAAATATCTGGTTACTCAAAATGTAAGTTTAAAAAGCGTGAAACGTTTAATTACTAATGGAATTATTAATTATACTGAAATAGAAATAGTTTCGGCATCTCTCTCGATAAGCGATAAAGCTATTAGAGCGATAACAGTCTCACGGGAGTTAAGGATATGAAGACATCAAACCAGGAATTAGGGTACTGAATAGCTAAATCCTATGTCTAGCTCCTTGATTTAACCCCACTCGACTGTCTGTAAAGGGCTCTTGTAAGATATGAAAGTTAAATAGCATCTCGTAGGTATAAAGGGGGATGTTAACTAAGTCAAAACTTAACTTGACTCATGTTACATCTCCTTTATTGGTTTGTGTTCATTTCATTTACAACTTTAAGTATTTTAAAGCCATGAGTACTCTAAGATAATAGAAAATGAAATCAAAATTTGCAATTACAATTAAATATTGTCACAATATAATTTTGCGAGACACTTAGGAATAAAACTAGTGAAGTGCTATGCAACATCCGGCAACGGTTCCAATTAGACATTCGTCATAATTAACGGCTCGACATTAAGTATGTCATCATGTCAACTAGTAATGTATCAAGTTATATAAGTTTTGCATGCCAAGCAGTCTAATAAAATATCATAGAACCCGGCAACAAGTTATTTTATTTATTGATCTTATTAGTTTTTATAGCTCTAGGATGAACAGATTTCCGCAGCAATAAAATGGCACTTTATTGCTTAATTAAATAACTACGTAAGTTACTTCTGTACCTTTAGCGACATCTAGCTTTAAAATAATTCCTGTTACTAGAGGTTATACCTAGTTAGGTATAGTAGGTAGGTATAGTTATACCTAACTACTGAGACTAGTTGCAATATAAATTTGGCGATTTGTATTATTCTGAGGACAAGTGAGTCTAAAATTGGGAGGATGATCGTAGCGAATCCGATGTAGACAGGCAAAGTTCCGAAATACTCCGTACTATAAAGCTTATTTTAAAAAGCTCATTCGCTAATGATTAACAGATAATCGGTGGTCTAGACATATTTTGTACTCCTATCGTAATAATTATTCCTCCTGACTGCATCACATTAATTTAATATGAACAAACTTCTAAACTAATAGTGCGTAACTACTAATGCGAAGAAATAACATCCTGTATATATCTATCATGCTTGTTTGTTATGAGGCAAAATTACACCCCCCCTAAATGATTTTTATTAAAACCAGCTATATTTAAAAAAATCCTCATTTCCCCTTGTGGGCATTTCTGATACTACTAGTGGATATAGGTAAAGCCATTGTCTAATGCCACTGCTTAGATTTTTCTCGTTTGTATACACTAATATCATCAAGCACGTATTTCGAGGACTTTTTGCTGTCTTCTGAAATGCCTCTGTGGGTAGCATAAATTAAAGCAGTCCTAACAAATCCAAAAAGCTTATGAAGTAGCTTGCAGTTTATTCCGAGGTGCAATTCTTTGTTATACTGGGAGAAAGCCAGCAGTATGTAGAAATATAAAGCCCAGTTGGAACGAATCCAGTCTTTTTAGGATTAGCAACTTACAAATAATACAAACTACCTCCAGTTTAATCCTTTATACCTTTTTTCCGTCTCTTCCTCGTAGCGTTTCAATAGGACACGAGCCCGGGATTAGAATTTCCCACCAATAGCAGACATTTTAAGCACACCCACTAGGTCAACTCCAACAATTAACAAATTACTTGGAAGGAAAAGGATCCGATTGACACCATTACAACCTAACTTAGCTCTTTAAACTAATTTACATAGAAAATGCACTAATGAGTTTAAAGGCCTAGTTCAAATTCATCCAAAACCATAGCAACGCAAGTTAGCAAATCGTTCCATCCTTTTTTTTAAGACAGCAATACCCGACATTTAAAGACGGAGCTTTAATTAAAAACATAATTAATAGACTGTTGACTTATTTACCGGCTCAGCATTATTTTCAAGTAGTGCTATCCACGCAACAATACAGAAGCAAGTTATAATCTCAGGTCACAGGAAAATGAAACACAACCAAACATGTTTCATATAACCTTTCTTATACCTTTATTATAAACATTAAGTATTTTTTATACTACCTCATTTATACCGTTAGTATAGAGGAAAAATATTGATATTGCAACAAAATCCGAAACCTGGATGTCACCGGAATTATTCGTTTCAGGTGTTATTAATGCCTTCTGAGTAGTTTTCTCGAAGTTGTCTGTAAGTGTGAGTCTGTTATCATCGCAGCTCTCAGTGTATTTTTTGCTAGAGAGTTGAAACTTAGTACAAACATCAGTCTAAAGCTGTAGTTGTGCTATATGGAGAATAAATTTTTAATAACGTCATTAACCCGCAATAATGACTCAGCAAAAATGTCGAAAATTTATGACACGTGGAAAAACGTTGCAAATATCATTATGAGATTTAGGCACGCACGTAGCCATGTACATGACGAACATATGAGCCAAGTTTCATCTCATTACCAGCATTAGTATAACTTTTATCAAATGACTTATGGACGTTTTTTAAAAAATTGTAAAATGATTGTAATTGAGTTGAAATTCGGTACAATTACGTACGTACAACCCAAGTTGGGAGGATGAGCATAGCGAATCTAAAGTAGGGAGGATAAGCGAAGCGAATCCGATGTGGTGCGGAAAAGTTCAAAGGTACCTCGTACCCGATTTTTAAGCATATTATTATTGAGTATTTATTTTTTTATTTTATTGTAATTTTATATTATTAACTATTAGTCCAAGAGTCGGACCTGATTTTTTTTTAATTTTTATAAAATCACACAAATATCAGTTTTCTTGAAATAAGTGGTTTCCTGTAGGTCGTGAACTAAACACGGAGAGAACATTTTTTTAAAGGTGATAGAATGTTCTATAAAACGGGAGTTTAATCATTAAAATCGGATAACTACTAAAGGTATGACTCTTTCAAAAACACCAAAAAATGGTTATTTTATGCAAAGTCAGCATGAATTTCTTTGAAAAATGATTGGGTTTTAGTGCATTTCATAGGCCATTTAACAAATGGCATAATTTTAGTTGTAGTTATCCGAGTTTGAAGTAAAAACACTCATTGTATAGAAAATTGTATCAGCTTTAAAAAATGTTCTCTTCATGTTTTACACACGACCAACAGGGAGCCAGTTATTGCAAGAAAACTGGAATTTGTGCGATATTCTAATATTTTGAGCGAGCGCTTTCACATGAAGGGCTCCACTCTGGATAGGCAGACTATGCTTTTTCTTCATAATTAAAGGTATTTTCAGAAAAAAAGTGGTTTGAAGTAGTACAAAATTAATCACATTTTTTAGGCCTGACTATAAGTAATATAGTAATATATACTAAATATAGTAATTTAGATTAAATATAGTAATTCATTTTTTTAAATGCTTAATAAATAATAATTGACAACAATTTGTCAAGTATTCATGTCTTGCAAAATTCTATTTCTAACGGCAGTAATTATGAAATAAATTTGAGTTCTAAACGACATTTGCACCTTAAGTACAGAAAAAAGTTATTAGGTTTTTATAATGACCACATTTATATTATTATGGTGTAGGACGCCATGTTGAACTCGTAAGATAACCTCTAAAAGAGTTTCTAACACTAATAAACTTAAATAATTTTTACTGAAGAATCAAATATCGTGTATTACTCAAATTTATTTTAAAATTACCGGCTTTACTAATGAGGTACTACTGTCAAATGAAAATTTACTTAATAAAAGACCACACTAGTGTTACTAATTTGTTTACATTTTGCAAAATGTTGATCTGTCGTTTTGACACACTTATTAGAACGTATATTTTGACTTATTTTTATCAAATCGATATCAAAGTTTCGATTTAAAAGATTTTTGGACCCTATTTTGAGATAAAATAGCCGGTAAATAAAAAAAAGTTTGAATTGTTCTAAGATAATTACCTTCAGACACGGGTTTTAAAAAGTAACCTCCCTGTGAAGTCAGCCCAATCAGTTTTATCATTAATAATAAATACGTATTTTAAATAATCGAATTTCCCTGACATTTAATCATTCCTTTAATAGGACTTGATTCCGGGACCTAAGTCCGATAGAATCGATTCAGCCGTTTAACCTGTATCGTGTTCACGTGAAAAAGACATCCGCACATCAATATAAAGACGCAAACTTTTTTTTGAATTTTCAGGAGGCGAGTGTAGACAGTTGATGAAAAAAAAGTAGGTGTCGCATATTTTCTCATTAAGATGCATTTCTTCTTATAGTAGAAAACAGGATAACAAAACAATGCAATAAGAATAAGTAAAAGAAAGAAAATAATTTATTAATTATTTAACTTGATAAACAATTATGCTAATTTAACAGAAGGAAAATAAAGCCTAGCAAATTTCATCCATAAAAACTTTTTCCTCGGTCTGCTCTGCAAGGCAGAATCGTAACGAAATAACAGGTAGAGAAATTAAAAAGCAACAATATTTAACATTAAATTAG
This sequence comes from Microvelia longipes, assembly GCA_018340805.1. Taxonomy (NCBI): domain Eukaryota; kingdom Metazoa; phylum Arthropoda; class Insecta; order Hemiptera; family Veliidae; genus Microvelia; species Microvelia longipes. The sequence continues at coordinate 6,455,206 of JACMZG010001893.1, read as the reverse complement.
GTAGCGCGGTTTCATTTTATAGCAGAAAGCTTGAGTCAATATGACTTTTTTTGCTTTCAACCAAGAGGTTTAATTAAAGCAAGCCTAAAGTCTATATCCCTTTTCAGTTGATTACTAGTTTTTGCCAGATGAAACTTGGACGTTTCCTAGGCCGACGCCACTTACCCTTTTTGATTATTGAAAGTGGTAAATACGAGAGCCTACCTAACAGCTTCCAGTAGTCAATTCAAAACGTAACTTTGACAAGTAGGTGTATTATTTTTGTATCTTATTGTTTCGTTAATTAAAAAAAAAGAAGAGGAATTGTATTTAATAAAGAGTTGAAAGAAAACAAAATGAACTAGCTCTTATCATCTAAAGGAACTCGAGATTAAAGAAATAGTCCTACTTCAGTAATGTAGTTTATGTTTAGTTGCTATTGATCTAATTTATTATTGATTGGATATTTTAATCGGCTTATTAGTATTATATTTTTAATTGTTTTTATGATTTGATTTAATGTACGTAAAAGGGCATATTATTTGTGAAAGAGATATTGACAATTTTACTATTGTACAAATAATCTAGAAAACAATCCTTCGTCGACCCACGAAAGAATCAAATGTTAGATAAACGTTAAAACTGCGCTATTCTATACGTTATGTAAAATTAATATTATGCTTCGAGACGATGAAATAACACTATATATACAAAATGATCGTTTTATTAAAAAAAAGAACACGTTTTTAAAAACTTAAAAGTAATTAGAAGTAGTTATTAACCTTCTTTATTTCCTCTTATTCCAATATTACAAAAAGTACATGATTTATTTTGTCTCTTAAGCGCCTAAACACATAACTTAGATTAAAGAACTCAACAAAATGAAAATACAGTTCATATACAGTTTTTTTAAACAAATTATATTTTTTACCGACATTGTTAAGTGAAGGCCCTCAGTAGATTCTGGAGAATCTAGAGTAAGGGCCCTGTCTCGAGATTTTTAGCTTATTTTGAATTTCATTTAGTATTTGTACTTATAGTTAAGAGAAGTTATTATTAAGAAATCCCTAAAAGATGTGTGAAATTAGTTTTGGCCCCTTACAAGCTTCGTTCGGCTGCGGGTCTGAATCCAGCCACAAAAGAGATCCGTTCTCTTCATTCTACATAAGAAAACGAAAGTAAAAAATAACTAAAAATACTTACACTGAACTCTTAGCTGAACAGGCTGACTGGTCGTCTGTCCTCTATTGTTAGTTGCTGAACAGGTATATTTACCAGCATTTTGTCTTGTGACACCTTGTAGCACTAAGCTTTGTGTGCTGAATAGAACACCAGTGCTAACGTTTTGACTCACTACCTCTCCCTGCAAATATATATGATATTAGTAAGTTACTTTGGTGGTAAGAGGATTTGGCTTTATCTTTAAAAAATAATCTAAGATATATAAACATACACACACAGTATATTATATATATATATATATATATATATATATATATATATATATATATATATATAATATATATATATATATATTATATATATATAATATGTATGTATGTATGTATTTTCTGAACGTAAGTTATATTCAAAATCAAACTGACACACTAACTGCGTAGTTCATGTATTGTGGAAAGGGGATTTGTGGTGGTGTATGTCGATGTTGGCCGGAATACTAATTCGTTTAAAAATAAAATAAAAATAAACACATAAACAATAATAGAATAAATAGGATAATAGGGTAATTATAAAATAATAGTAATAATCAGAATAATAATAACAGTATTAAAAATAGAAATAATAGTATTAAAAATAGAAATAATAAGAATAGAACAATATTAGTATAAAACAATAGTAATAATAAGAATAGAATAACAATAGTATAAAATAATAGTAATAATAAGAATAGAATAATAACGGTATAAAATAATAGAGTATTTGCAAAATTTCTTTTATTAAATGGAAGTTTTCATAGTATGTCATATGAAATACTACAATGAAAAACTATTGGATACAAAAAATAGTACTTTAGAAGATATAGATAAAATATACATATATATATATACAGGGTGTTTCATATAAAGTGTCCACCAGAAAAGGAGGTGATAGTACTCCTCAAGGGGAACAAAAAATTTCTATAATATTAAATCCTGATCTGCAACCGATTTCCCACAGGGTCAAATTTAAAATTTTAAAAAAATATTTGACCTCACACCATACAATTGTTAATAGGGCTTTAACTGTTCAAGCTAGAAAGGCGAAATTGGTTTCATTAGAAAGCTGAGTAAATTTCCTAAAGGACAAACTATTAACTATGTCAAATATTTTAGAACTACTACCCAAAAATTTGCATGAAACATGATTTTTTGAAAACAATTGAATTTTATGGAATTGTTGTGGTAGGGCATTAGAGGAAGTTAGAGATGAGCAAAAGTTTAGCCAAGAACGGAAAAAACTTCTCTTATGATTGCCCTTTAAGAAAATCTAAATATTTTTGTACATTCAATAGTCAAAAATGTAAGCTATTGTTGCTAGAAGTTGCAAAAACTGATAATTTTTGTCATATAACAGTGAAAATAATGCGTTATTTTAACAAAATATTTTTTTCCAAAAGTAATTTAATAATACGATTTTTAGACTCAAGAAGGTAAAATAAACATATTTTATTCTTACACATTTTTCTCTAAAATCACTCTTTTCTATTACTTTAGAGATTTTCAATTATTTTATGTACCATGTAATTAACATTGCAGAGATATGCAAAAATGCCAAAAAATATCAGTTTTTCCAACTTCTAGGAAGAATGGCTTAAAATTTTGACTATTGAATGTATGATGAAGTTTCAGTTTTCTTAAAAGGCAATCATAAGAGAAGTTTTTTCCGTTCTTGGCTGAACTTTTGCTCATCTCTAACTTCCTCTAATGCCCTACCACAACAATTCCATAAAATTCAATTTTTTCAAAAAATCATGTTTCATGCAAATTTTTGGGTAGTAGTTCTAAAATATTTGACATAGTTAGTAGTTTGTCCTTTAGGAAATTTACTCAGCTTTCTAATGAAACCAATTTCGCCTTTCTAGCTTGAAAAGTTAAAACCCTATTAACAATTGTATGATGTGAGGTCAAATATTTTTTTAAAATATTAAATTTGACCTTGGGGGAAAACGGTTGCAGATCGGGGTTTATATTATAGAACATTTTTTGTTCCCCTTGAGGAGTACTATCACCTCCTATTCTGGTGGACACTTTATATGAAACACCCTGTATATTCAAATATGTCCTTTTGGCGGGAGAAATTCCCTCGAGTGCTTGGTGTGACGTATATTGTATCTATAACCACGTTCCTATAAGAGTCATAAGAAGACATACTTAGAACTGAACTGAAAATAACAAATGATTCAAACTTTAAAAATTCTAGCGCGGGGGTCGACAAGTCGGGTGAATTTTGTTTGAAACACGTGCTATTTTGCTTTTTGCTTAACAACATTTTTTGTATACGTTTCCAGTTAATGCTTTGCTTACAGAGGATTAAAACTATTTTACAATATTTGAGAGCAATTGTTTACAAGTAGAGCATTACTACTTGGCACTCAATTTTCCCAGATTTTTTTAAGAAAATTAGTATATTTAGTGCCTAAGTTATACAAATATATGAAACGAAACTCAATATACTTATTAATAACGTTATGTGACACACTTGTATCACATTTCAACTCCCACAACATTTTAAATGTTATTAAAATGTTCATTTTCTAGGCAGCACAACTATAAACAAAGTTTGATTCTTATGCTGTTTTAACTCTTTAGTATAACCGCGGCAGAAGTTATGCGTGACACACACATACACACACACACATCATGATAGAAACCACTCAGAACGTCTAAAAATAAAGTTGATTTCTTATTACTATTCTTTGTACAAGAGACGTGTGCGTCTGTTTCTGAGAGTAGATTTCAGTAAGACATACAACAGTAATGTATCTGTCAAAACCAGGAGGAATAATATATTATAAGAAAGAGTAAAAGGTTGTCTGAATAGGTTTTAAATATAAGGTTATATTATGTATCCATCATTCACTCATAACTTAAGATTGCTATAGGAGTTTAAAGATATACGTCGATATTGGTAAAACATCAATTGAAATGAAAATTAAAATATATTTAGACATAAGAACGTCTAGACTCTAGACTATAGAACTATTTCTACAACTCAGATGTTGATGCAGTACCATCAAGCAGTTCTGAATTATTTAGAACTTCGTGATTGATAGCAGTACAGGTAAAATGAACAACCATGTGGTGAACCCCTACTATATCCAGCCATTTACTAGTTGCTATCTACAACTAGAACTTGCTTTGGCAAATACGAAAGATTTCATGTGCGAACAGCTTCAGGTATAAAGTAGAGACTAGGTTCGTGGATACAGACAGATTAAAGTGCTAAAAGCGACAAGGAGGAAACTGTTTAATTCCAAAATTTTACAAGTCGCAAGAAAAAGCTTGATTTAAAAATATAAATTTGGAGTTTAAAAGATAGATTTCAACATGGCGCAACAGGAATTGAACCAGTTAAAATATTTTTTAAATTCCATTTGAAAAGTCTGTAGAAAAGTCTTGATTCTAAAAATAACATGCTAATTTCGATTGTGTGCTTATCCATGGTGGGGGATTTCCTAGTATATGTGCCTACTACCCTGTCAGTCCGGGTTTAATCTCAGTCGGGGCCTCGAGAATTTCCATGGAGGAATAGAAATCCTAACATGAGCTACACTCAAAGAAGGACGTTAAGTCTTGAGTTCCGAGCCAGTGTGACGTCAGTTACTTGTAAAAGATCCTTAACCCTAAATTAACCTGGGCTTAGGAAAAATTTAGGACCCATATTAGTAGTTTATATAAATATATAAGCTTCTGCCTTACTATCATGACAAAATGGAGTCTCAGAAAAACCCTTTTATTCTTAATTTAGGAACGCAGCAGGGTTCAGCCCTAAAGTCCTAAACCTTGACACCTAGGAAATGTAACAAGCAAAATTCAATGCTAAGTCTGAGAACTGTTCCATCATTCGACATTCGTCATCAATGATGGCTTGTCATAATGTCATGTCCTACTTCGTTTCGTCTAACTCATCAGGGCGCCGTCAGAGCCTAAACTCACTCTGAACTTCAATTAAAATTCCGAAGAATATAATGTGACGTATTTACCAGAGACGAGCGGTGCTCTCTACCACCGTCATTCTGGCAAGCAAAACATATATCATTTGATACCTCCGAGTTTTGCAAAACATGAATAGTTGACACAATATAATTTTGCGAGACACACCTAGGAAATGCAATAAGCAAAATGCAATGATACATCTGGGAACTGTTTTATCATTCGACATTCGCCATCATTGGTGGCTCGACATAATGTCATGTCCCAATACCTTCTCTATATATCAACGGTATAAATGAGGAATAGTAAAAATCCTTCGATTATGTTCGATTGATGTTAGATAAATTTTTGAAGGAAATATTTTTTAAGGAAATTCGCAAAGAGGCAAATATAAAATTTAACCTTGAGAAATATAGACAATAATAGATAGTTACGTCAGGAAAACATTTATCATCTATGTTTTAATAAACTGCGTAGGCTTCCGCGGTTATTGTCATGAAGTTCTGGGTCTTCTGGTGGTGACCATGTCAATGTCGATGATAAATTCGACGTTTCGCTTCCTCTGTGGGAGACAAATTGAACTCAAAAATGTTCAGTTTATATAAAGTATTGTGTTTCTTTCTATAGGGTCCCACGTCTCTGAAGATGCCTTTCCACCGGAATCAAACCTAAGAATTTTTTATCTACATTGACACGGTCACCACCGCAAGACCAAAATCTGTATTAATGTTTTGTCCGCTTTTTGCAACAAAATATGCAACATGGGAAAGATACAGAACATGCTAGAGCAAGCAAAGCAAATAAAAAAAGTAACCATGTGAAATAAAAAGATGCTGTAATAATTATTGTTTCGCCCATTTTGCCAGATTGCATGCAACATGGTAAAAGATAAAAGTTATGCCAAGACAAAAGTTAAAATAAAAGTTTTAAGCAAGGATAGACGACAGTGAACTATTAACCGCGTACTTCATACTCAATTGACTGCAAGGTTTCAATCTTTACTTTATTACACAAAATCAAATGTTGTAGGAATCATGTAGACACTATTTGTGTGATAGAGTTAAGTTGAGCATATTTATCTTGCTGGATTAAACCTTGCTTGCATTAGACAAATACCCCTTTCACACTACATTAACAACCAAATATTCCAATAATAAACCATTTCGTTTTAAGCGGTTTAAACAAATATCGTTTTAAGTTTCTGCTAAAATATTGTAGACTAACACATAATATACAGAGTGGTACATTTTATTTACATGTCGGGGTGATGTAGATGAAATGTACCACCCTGTATAAAATACGAGTGCAATGCACATTGTACTGTTAATACAATTTAAATAACAAATTGGTAGCAATTTGGTAAAAATAATTTTGTAAATATTTATTTTAGTTGTTGTAATTTTAGTTTAATTTATAACTATTTTTTACAGGAGTAAAAATTTAATATACACTTAATTTAAGTTTAGCTTTAGACAAAACTAGGTTATTTATTTTTAGTAAAGATTGTCTTTAAAACACAAGGGTCATAGAATTTAATTTAAAGCAACATCGTTATAAAAACGCATTTTACTGTAAGTCAAAATAAAATTCGGAAGTTGTGAACTGTGCTATGGCAGTTAAATTAATTAGACTGTTTTAATTGTATTTATTTGTTTGTTTTTGTTTGAGTGGCCAATTCAATAACAAACAATATTATAGAGACAGGGTCCTTACGTAAAATCTTTTGCCACCGGACTATTTCGCTTTTGCCAAGGACTTTATGGGCTTTTGCCATCACATTTTCCAAAACACTTACCTATAAAAATTTGGTCACAAGGTCTTAACAAGCTATATTTGTAAAGTTAAAGGAGCATACTCAATAGTAGTAGTAATATGGGGGGGGGGAGTGGTAGTAACTACCAAGCAAGTAAGGCCAAGTTGTTGGGCCCTTTTTGCCAGCTCCCTAAGATAGTGTTCTACTCTTTTTAATTTTTAGTGTAGGTATATTTCCTCTAATCTAGACAGAAGAGCCGTGAATTTCTATGGTTTTTTTTCATGCTTTTTTCAAGCAATCATACATATTTTCACTGACTCATATAGTCTAGAGAAAACTAGGAACAATACGTGCCCTCGCAGTTAAACCAAACCTCTATACACATTAAACTACAAGGCAGACACACTTACTATAAGGGTCCTAAATTTTTCCTATACCCAGTTTCATTTAGGGTAAGGGATCTTTAACGAGTACCTGACAACGCACAGGCTCGAGAGCACCGGCTTTACGTCCCTTCTGAAGAACGTGGTACACAGAATTTTTATCCCTTTCATGAAAATCCCAGAGGCCCGTGCTGGGATTGAACCCATGACTAAATAAATTCTGAAATAAAGTCCATTCATTCTGTGTATTGGCCGCGTACCTTAACCACTACACCCCGGGTGACTCTAGCATACTAAATAACTTACAATACTGGTTAAGTCTCGACTTTGAAAAGGTAAATAAATTACTTCTAAGCCTTTTTATAAAACAAAACAAATTAATATTACACTATATCTTAAGTCTATATCTTTAGACTATATCTTTGGAAGCCTTAAGGCTTCCATAATATAAGAGTATAGAAAATGCTAAGCATTCTAAGCTAGTTTCAGGTCGCTTTAAAACTTCCATAAGGAGGCGTTAAGGTTGGCTTAAGGATACCTTTAGAAATAAGTAAGAAAATTGTCTCTAAATATTGGCCTTAGTTACATATAGCTTGTTTTAATGATTTTTATGGTTAGTTGTTGTTGTTTGTTTGTTAATTAATTTTAATTAATGATTGAAATAATGAAAACTTGAGTCCCCTAAAGGAAATTAAACTATTTTCCCCTCCAAACAGTCTAATATTATTTATTTAAAACGCAATTTTTAATTTAAATTATACTGACATTGTGGAACCAAGATATTTTATGCTGTTTCGGGTTGGCTTTGACATTGCACTCGAAGTATACATCGTCCCCTTCTTTGATTTGGTGAGGTTTTAATGACGTTCCTAATTGAAGAGATACTAAAGGAGAGTCTGTAACAAAGAATCAGACAATACATAACATTAGACATACAGGTCACTGAATAAACCATAGGAAGGGGGTGTAAGACACTTATTAATGATCATTAAATTGGGCAGCTAACAATGATCCTAGTAACACAGCTAACGATCTCTGTTCATTCCTGATCATTTAATTGGGAAACTAGATCCTAGTAACACAGCTAACGATCTCTGTTCATTCCTGAGCATTTAATTGGCAACTAGATCCTAGTAAACACAGCTAACGATCTCTGTTCATCCTGATCATTTAATTGGAAACTAGGTAACACAGCTAACGATCTCTGTTCATTCCTGAGCATTTAATTGGGCAACTAGATCCTAGTACACAGCTAACGATCTCTGTTCATTCCTGATCATTTAATAGGGCAACTAGATCCTAGTAACACAGCTAACGATCTCTGTTCATTCCTGATCATTTAATAGGGCAACTAGATCCTAGTAACACAGCTAACGATCTCTGTTCATTCCTGTAATTTTACAACTAGATCCTAGTAACACAGCTAACGATCTCTGTTCATTCCTGATCATTTAATTGGGCAACTAGATCCTAGTAACACAGCTAACGATCTCTGTTCATTCCTGATCATTTAATTGGGAAACTAGATCCTATAAACACAGTTAACAATCTCTGTTCATTCCTGATCAATAAATATATGTTACCATGATATATAATGATTGATGAGTCAACGAAGAGTTTAGCACTATTGCTGATCTTCCCTTATTAGTGTTGGGGTATAAGATAATCAATAACGATCAAGCAGCAATTATTCGAGAACAATTGCCGACCACTCTAATTATTTCTGGTCATTCTGATCATTATCTGGTAACTAGCTATAATTTTATTTATTTTAAAACTGTAATATTTGGTACTATAGGAATAGAAAAAAAGTAAGTTAAAATAAAGAATTTTATTTTTTAGCCTGATGCAAGACAAATATATACTCGATTTTTCCTAAATCATATTTTTAGAAAAAAAGAAATATTCTTTTTACAGTTGAAGTGAAAAGTCAGATATATATTAGTTTCCGGTTTATGCCTTTTTAACCTGAGCAGTAACATTACTCTAGTTACACTATATATTCTCGAATTTTTAAAAGAAAATGTGCTATAACGTTTTAAAATTAGCATGAAATGAGCATTTATATGAGCGCGAATAATATGTAATGTAAGATGTAAGATTTTTAAATAATGACCACAGTTTTGTATAACCTGTGAAATATATATGCGCATTTACTTTGAAATATCCGGAAAAATGTGAAACAAATAGCAATGCTCATGATACACTGTATAAATCGGAAATTTAAGTTGGGTAAGAAAGCACGAATTTCAAAGATAATTGGCCCTGTAAGTGGACCTATGCGCCAGAACTATTATAAATTCAATTCACTACCTCAAACGCCTAAATTTAAACAAAAATATTATGAAACCTTTCTTATAGCCTAAGAACCTTATAAAACAACCATTCTATGCAAGAAAACATTAATTTATTATAAATTTACCTACATTATACAACTCAGAGTAAAAATTACCTCGATAACCCCAATTATAAAGCTAAAATTGCTATCTTAATAACAAAATTATTTATATTGCTAGAAAACAGTTAAATAGAGCATAAATATATAATAAACCGTTTGTTGAGAAAGACGTTATGGAAAAGAGGAGATAGGATTAGATAAAGACGAGGACTCGTTATTCTTCACCATTACAGCTTTATTTGGCTAGGTAATATTCTTTTATATAAGTCTGCCAATTCCCTTGGGTTTAAGCTTATTGTGACTATTTCACACTTTCAGAGTTATCTCGTTGAACTTCAGATCCTTTTATTGCTTTGGGAAGATGGTGAAACAATAATAATCTTATAGGTGTTTTTTGTTATCACTTTTATTTTCAAACGTTTAGGTATTTGCGTATTAATTGTAGTTCAGTATTTGTGTAAGAAGTATTTGGGTTTGAATATAGGTTAGAAGAAAAGTTAGGTTGAAAATAAGCATGTAAATTGAAGTCTCATCAAAGGGGCTAAAAACACTACGAGAGAAAAAACGATTTTATTGGTTTTCAGACCAAATTCAAGATGGCGTCTCAAGAGAATAATTTTACTTTCATTAAGGGTTTGAAAAGGCCAACTCGCAGTAAAAACTGTGTAGTAATATTTGTTTTTTCTTAATTATCAGTGTGTATAGGGTCTTATAATTAAATGAAAAGAGGTCAAGATGGTGTAGTCGCTAGCTGTACATATAAGTCAAATAAAATTGATCCGAATTGAGTCAAGAAACTCGTATGATTATGAGCCTACAGAACTTCAGTCTGTTAAGAAATAATATGTATTTTACATACAAAAGGCTTTCGGCCTGGCTGTGCCTGGCATCTTCAGTGTTTAATATACAGCTAAATTAAAAAGAGATACAAAAACTTAAAGACCACATCTGAAAAATAAACAAACTTTTTTTTATAAAAGTCTTTCAAAAGTAACTGCATGAAAAAGACACTCACAAACAACATTAAGCGTAATAGAATCGTCTAGAGGGGGAGCTTGTAAGCTTGGATTTATAGCTTGACACTTGAGAGTATGTCCGTCGTCTTCAGGAGCCGGCGTGAACACAAGTTTACTTATAACGACTGATTCATTCTGCCACAGCTCCACCTGTAACATAAAGAAATGCTCAACTGTAAAACGAATACTTGTTAAGTATCAGGGTGGTAAGAAGTAGAATTAGGGATCGCGGAAACAGACCGATAGAAATAAACAAAACTTTGAGTTATTGATATAACTTTATCAAGATAAACAGTTGGTATTGTTTTTCAAGACTTAGACTGACGCATCGATCCGTCAGATTTTGGAGATAAGTTATTTTCAATGAGCTAGAACCACTGATTATCTATGGAATCGAAGCGACCGACGCGACGGTCCAGGCTCGCGAGTCAGCTGGATTGTCTGAGCCTTTAAACTTTACATCACACGGATTAATACACTTAGCTATGGTTCTCATGGTTCTGATACAGGGCCGTAGCCAGCAAAGGAATTGTAGAGGAGGCGAAACCAATCCCAGAGTGGGCCATGTTTCACTCACTTTAAGGGCCTTTCGCTGATAGTTAATTAAAAGGTACGAATTTTTCCCCTATCCCCTCCGTGGCTATAGGCCTGATCTGGCACCTAGACATATTATATGTACGTGATAATTCAATTATTATTCTTAATATAACCGCATTCCAGTTGAATATAAAAAGAGTTCTTAGTGAGTCTTTATTATTCTTGAGTTTATTTTGGCAATGGATATAATCCATCGTCATTACCATTAACAATTAACGACGTTTCGGGAGCAGGTTATCTATCCTTATCAGGTTCTTGTAGTTCGGTATGTGTAGGACACATACCGAACCTACCAACCCCTTTGGTCGTTCGGTGTGTGATGTTAGGACTTTAAGCTAACTTATTAGGCAGGTATCAAATACTTAAAGTAAGCAATTTTAAAACCTTGACGGATTGAAGTGCATATTCAGACACCCTACACATATCACACACCGTGTCTTAAGTGTAGTGTGTCGTTGTTATGTTTCAAACGAATCTGAAGATGGAAGAAGTACCTGCTCCCGAAATGCCGTGCATAGTAAATAACAATGACAATGAATTACAACCAAAAAATTTACTCAATAGCCACCGATTTCCTCAAACCTTCATGTCTAAAATTTATTTATTTTGTACTGTTGAAGAATAAATTGCCTTGTATATTAAGACTATTTTTTACATAACCACACAAATGTCGAAGTATCTCAGGTTATTTTATCGCCAAATGTTAAAATAGGAGAAAAATTTATATTCACTTAATGCAACCCCATGCTTGAGAACATGGGAGCCCGCATGTTCCCTATGTTGCGACTCCATGTTTGAGATATAGGTTTTGGTAAAATGCCTTCAATGAACGGAAGTCTTAATATGTATGAAGGTTTCTTGTTGTTTTCCGATCTTTTTTTGTTTTAGAATTTATGTGTCAGTTTGTTACATTAGTTTCGTGAATTTAAAAAAATTGTTATTAATCAATCGAGGGAAAAAAACAGAAATAAATAGAATTCCCGAGATTTTAAGATTGATTATGAATGGCTGATATTCATTTAATACTACAGTTATACAGTTTTTCATATTTCTAAAAAGACAAAAAAGAGAAATAATGAGGCAGTAAATGATTATAAAGTTTGAAGTTAATGAGTCAGAGTTGAATAATGTTTTGGTTAAGATAAGACCTGGTGATCTCAAACTAGGCCCAGGACTTTCTCTTTCCTAACTTATCACTAATAATAAAATAAGAGAGAAAATCGTTAGGACCAGTAATTCCTGTTGACAGTAAGGATTAAAGTTATCAAGATCTCAAAGTCCTATTAGGATTTAGAAGGCTTTATTGATCCAAATTAGACTTAAAAGAAAACTAAGGTCGACTAACAAAATATGCACAAGAGTTGTTCACTACATTTACAAGAAAACTGTAACTTAAAAGTATAAATGCTGGTGTATAATGTCAAAAAAGTCACTCAGGCCTTTTTTTAAAGGTCAAATTTAAATCTGATTAATAAAGGTAAAATTTTAAAGAACTTGTAAGATTTATTTCTTTAGGGAACTGTTATAGAAAGAAATAAGCCAATATTAAGTTCCTAAGCTATAAAAAATTCTTATATTTGCTGATACTCCACTTTCTGAAAATCTAAAATAACGTTTAGAAACGATTTTTATTTGTATCTTTTACACCAGAGACAAATTTAAGACGTAAAAGTCTATATACAATACAAACAATAATACTCATAAACGAAAAAGAAGTGCCAACTAAACAAAATCATAATTTAGTACTCTTAACATCCCATGTTTACTTTATTATCGAAAATAAAACCATATCAAGTAAATACTGTCTGAGATATATCTTAGTAGAGAGAGATTATAGATTGTAACAGAGAGACTTGAAGCTGGGTCCTTTTTGTCAACTCTTTTAGATATCACAACTTAAAAATGATTGGCTATTACAAGAACCTTAAAGGGATACAAAGCTGATAAGATTTAAAGAGTGATTGAGTGAGGAAAATATATTTTACGTATCGGAGTATCGATACGACGGTTGGTTAGACACTTATGTTAGAGGCAAACTTGAGCCTTACTCACACGCTGCCTTGTAAAACCCGTGTTTCCTCTTTATTTCTTCAAGACTCCACTACAGTCGACTTGAGACCAACTAAAACGTTATTTAACGTTCCCGTGAGCTTTCCTTTATGTGATATTATTGGATTTGGCCGCGTGGGGTATATTCTACCCCTATCTATATTTTCGACAGGGGCCCACTTATTTTTCAAACACCCTTAATCCAGTCTTTTCCTCACGGTTATTTTAATTTTATTATACTATTCCCTAGGATATAAAAAATTGTTTGTTTATCATTTTTTTAGTTATTTTGAGTTCCCTTGGGTGTCGTTTGATCGATATCTTTGAATAGCTGATAAATAAAAGGTACTTACTAGAAGAATATAAAGAAGATTAAAATAAAGAAGTGGACTGAATACAAGGAATGGCAAGAAGTCTGATATGAAGAATCCATCATCACTAAAAGACAAGTTGCCAGCATACACAGTATAAATAAACCGGGTGCACCAAGATTAAATCCTTAAAAATAATGAGAAAATGGTAAATTTTAACTCGCAAGTCTATGACCAAGAGTTCTCCTTATTTTTAATGATGATGCATCTTAAATATTATACGCGCGGTATATTCGGTTCAAATTTTTTTACATTCATTAGGTGTAGACTTCCTAGGAAGAAATCCTATACGAGGTACCTCGTAATTTTTACATGCCAATCAGATTCGCTACACTTATCCTCACCACTGGATTCGCTACGCTTATCCTCACCACTGGACTCGCTACGCTTATCCTCACCACTGGATTCGCTACGCTTATCCTCACCCACTGGATTCGCTACGCTTATCCTCACCACTGGATTCGCTTTGCTTGTCCTCAAATTATGAAAATAACCCAATTTAAATCTCAGTGTATCTTGCAGTCCCCAAACAGTAAAAACCCGTAGTAACTTAGCTGATGCCGCATAGATGAGAACACCCAGCTGACGTATAGACTTATAGAAAGGCACAACTGGACCTATAGACTTATTTATGTACTAAGTTTTAACCGTCTAGGAGAAATACTCTGAGAGCTATGATGATAACAGACACACACAAACAAAGAGATAATTTTGTGAAAACCATTTACGAGTCCTTAAAAACACATGAAACAGACAATGCCGGTGTCATCCTTTTTTCGGTTTTTTTGCAAACACAATACTTCTCCTATGTACCTACGGTATAAACGAGAAAAAGTAAAAAACTAGTAATAGGACAAACTGATACAGGACTGATGGGGCGGCCACACATTTTATTGGCATATTTTTTGTTTTTACATGAATTATGCAAGTTTTGAGACTCATCTAAATTGCTTTTAAAAATATTAATAACACATAATTTACGTGATAAGTACTAAAAATATGATTAGGTACGTAAAAGTGTATTAGTGTAAGTTATTTTTATTTTTAAAAATTAATTAAGGCTTTTAATTTTAGCCATAAAGGTTTGTACATAACAAACCTCCTCGTTATTTCTTATTATTAAATCCTTTCGACATTCCATTTTTTTCACAACTACAACTCAGTTTTTTATATTAAATTTATTAGAGGGACCATCAATACTTTGAAAAATGAACCCAGAATTGTTTATAAACGCTTACTTTCTTTTATAAATACTTTTGGTCAAAAATGAGGGATTCATTAAGTCCCTGACGTCACAGGGAGGTTATTTTCTATTTTTACATAACCTGTGTCCTGAGGTTATCATTTTATCACGGGAAAGTTGTTTTTTATTTTCCGGGTATTATTATTTTAAAATTAGGTATGAACATCGAAACTTTGACAATACTTTGATGAAAATGAGTTAACATACAAGTACTAAATGTGATATTTGTCAGTTAAAACGACGGATCACAATGTTACCAAGGTGTAAACAAGTAGTTTATTTTTTGTCTTTAGTGAAAATATGTATAAAATAATAATATACCTAGAACCTATGAAATGGGTTAATAGATCTCCTCCAATGCGTAGAAGTGTTTACATTAAGTGAGCGTTTATGTATTATATGTTAACTGACAATTTGATGTATCTAGGTAGTACGCCTGTTTTGACTCGGTTTATTGTGTAAGATATTATTTATATGGACCATTTGCTGTGATACTTTTTGAACTGAGTGTTTAGGTTCATAAAATATTACAAAATAATTCTAGTTATACATATGAAGAAATTAAACAATAAAGGAGATGCAAAGGTATCTCTTTTGTTATGGCATCGGGAGAAAAACCTTTTCGCTTCACTTTCCAATGATATCCCAGGTACATTATACTACATTACTATACATACATTATACTACATGACTATACACACATTATACTAAATTATACTACATGACTATACACACATTATACTACATGACTATACACACATTATACTACATTATACAACATACTTGGGGTCATCTTCACGATGCTTTACACTCCTAGAGATTTTTTCAACAGTGGATGTGTAACGTTGGGGACTTCGGTAGTTTCAGAGAGTATTGCTTCGAGTTATAATTAAGATGAATTTAATAAATGCCTAATTAATATTCCTATATATTGCTTTACAAACTATTATATAAAAGTCATCATTCGACATTCGTCGAATGATGCGATGTAGCATAGCATTTTACTTGTTACATTTCCTTTGTGTGTCTCGCAAAATTATATTGTGTCAACTATTCGTGTTTTGCAAAACTCGGTAGTATCAAATGATATATGTTTGCTTGCCATGAATGATGACGGTAAGAGAGCACAGCTCTCTGGTAAATATTTAACATTATATTCATCTGAATTGATTGAAGGTCAGAGTGAGTTCAGGCTCTGTCGGCGCCCAGATGAGTTAGACGTAACGAAACAGAGTGGGACATGACATTATGTCGAGCCATCAATGATGACGAATGTTGAATGGTCGAACAGTTCCCAGATGTATCATTGCATTTTTCTTGTTACATTTCCTAGGTGTCTCTCGCACAATTATATTGGGTCAACTATTCATGTTTTGCAAAACTCGGTAGTATCAAATGATATATATCAAATAAGAGATCTTACAGTAGGTGTACAAACTAACAAATAACATATGCTACATTGTGTGTATAAATAATCAAACTTTTCTTATAATAGGCCTTATAATATTTTAATTACCTCTTAAACCATTAAAAATTCGGCTACGGAGGTAGCTCAGAACTTTATCAGCCATAACCATATCAGATTCGCTACACCTATATTTAATACTTCGGACTCGCTTCGGTCCACTTCAGACAGTAATATCATCGATTTATAGCCAGCGGTCACCCATCCAGGCGCCGATTCCGCTCAATGCTGCGTAAGACTATTCACCAAAAATTTACTCAGACATGCCTACTGAAATGAAACTGTATACATATTTAATGTACAAAGCCATGCACTCGAGCTATATTTCAACTAAATTAAATTATTTTTTCAATTTGATAAGAAATGAACTAATAATGATAATGGGAAGAAACTTGCCACCTATGTAGGCCGTATATATGACTATATGCGTTATATATTTCAAATCAATTAAAATAATTTTCTGAGGTCTTTGAATTTTTGAAATTTGTGCTGAGTCATTATTGCTAGGTAATAATGCCAAAAAAATATTTCCCGAACAGCACAACTATTCGATTATGTACCAAGTTTCAACTTTTAAGCATAAATTTACAAGGAGCTACGATGATAACAGACTTGCACACACACACATACATATAGATCGACAAGTTGGTAAAAACTACTCAAGAGGTATTTAAAACACCTGAAAATAAAAATTACGGTTTCGGACTTTTAGTGCAAAAAATACTTTTCCTATATACCTACGTTATAACCGAGGAAAAGTAATAAACTAACAAAAGTAATTAAAAAGAATTTTTTAATTAGCCTACAAACAAGCACAAGTAAAACCAGCTTGTTTAACTATTGACAAAACTTAGTGAAAATCTAATGATTGCTCCTTTACATGTTTCCTGCCTCTCTATTGTTTCTGACAAAACACTACCTAAACCTAATATTTAATCAATCCTATACGGCTTTATTACGATGTTTATTATTGACCTTTTAAATATATTATTAGATATTTCGGTAGTAAGCAGTACTTACGAAAATCCATCAACCTGAAAACTCTGCCCTCAGCAAGACGTTGAGGGCAGAGTTTTGACTCAAATCTTTTGTTAATTAAACAGAGATAGTCTTGTATTGAATCACATTTTTATTTTTCCTAATTTATACAGTAAGTGTATTCGCGATTCAAAGAGATAGTTGTAAGGTTGGCAATACCAATGGCGGAAAAACGAAAGGGTGATCAAAAGATTTTTTATCACAGGATTGGCATGGGAGACGATCAAAATTATACATTTATTTCTTTATCGTTACTAAATTTGTGATAAGTGAGTTAAAAATTAATAGAATGACCATCGGCGCTGTAAATTTCATAGATAAATACTTCGATTATTCCAGGATTTTATTAATCTAAAGGATTTTTTTTTAGGATCAGGGTCTTATGACAACAGACTAGTATTTGTTCGTTTTTAAGCTGGTATTTACAGATATAAATATGAAATATGAGTTTACAGTAAACTGTAATTTAAATTTTTGTTTAATATTAAACAAAAAATAACACTTCATAACGCAAAGGAGACAAAAAACAAAGGTTGGAAAATAGCATCTTATAAGTTAATTTAAATACTCGTTTGAAAATATTTAAACAATTTAATGCATCAATAGAATAATTTTGTGAGTTTGTGCAAACTAAAATTATTCAAAAGTAAAATTAATAAACAAAATAAATTAAAAAACTATATTGTAATTTTTACCTTCTGATCAGATTAGTTAAAAACTCGTGCATCACCCATCGTCATCAGCCCATTTATTAGGGGTTTCCTTGGAATAATACTATATATAGCAGGAGCACTACTGATAACACGAAAGGCGGTTCACTGGTGCACTAAAGTAATGCTACCCCCTTAACAATATACAATTTTCTAATTACAAGCTGGCAATACTTCCGGTTGCTGAATTATTATCTTCTATTGTTAATTAATGATTGATTATTCATAAAATACTAATATAAAAATCGGTGCGTTACAATATTTGTAGCATTTTAAATTGTAGTTTAACGTTTCTAATTAAAATTATATTAAAAGTAGTCCTCGTCAACTAAATGTAGATGCTTGTATTCCGACACCCTTTTGCCATCTAAGACCATGACACATATTTAAAATAATGTTTTGTTGTCAGGTTGGCAGCATTACTTAGGTGCACCAGTCAACAGGCTTTCGTGTTATCAGTGGAATTACATTGTGTTTACGGTCCTGTGCTCCTTCTATATATAGTATTATTCTAAGGGGTTTTCCAATGAAAAAGGACTTTAGTGACATAAGACACTCTAAAATTAATTAAAATTAATCACTTCAAGAAAAAATGTCACGGTAAATCGTCAAAAATTGGAAAAAATTAAGAAAACCCATAGAAATATATATATTATATATATATATATATATATATATATATATATATATATAATATATATATATATATATATATATATATTAGAGGGGGCATAGCCTATCTAAATACATTAAGAGGCCTGAAACATCATTTTAGGGCTCTCAGGGGCTCTGTGTAAGTAAGTTAAATTTATAATCAATATATTTATTTCGGGTTCCCGCACATTTTTTGTGTTTTGATTTGTATATTTGTATATATAATTTGTAATTTTGTACTGATTATTTGATTGTAAATATAAGCGAAGGCGGTCAGGTTGCTTTTTCGATGTTTCAAAATTTAACCTATATGGCACCGTTAGTAATAATATCTCTATGACGAAACCCATATACATATTATAATGTTGATCCCCCTTTCGTTATCAATTTCTTATCAGCGACGGTGGCGCTGCTACGGATTTAAAATGGCGAATAGGAAACGTTTTGTGGTTACACTAAAAATACATGACTAAGATCTCAACTGATTTATCCTTTACAAGATTTTTTAAGACCTTCTGAGTGAGTTTACAACGTAGTCTGTCTGTATTTGTGTGTGTTATAATCGAAGCCTCCAGTATCATTGCGAGATTTAGAGTCTAGAAAGTTGAAACTCAGTGCAAAAATCTATCTTTGTGTCTATTTGTGCTGCCCCGAAAGTATATTTCTAGGGTCAGCGGGAAAATGCACATAAGTCAAATTTTTCAAATTTTTTTTACTAGATTTAAGTATTTCTCAGTCCTTACTTAACCAAACGTAAAAACCACAAGGTCAAAAGTACGTTAAATAAGACAAATGAGTAAAGATACATTATGATTAAATTCAACTTTTTATTAATATGATAAAATAATAAGTAATAATTATAATAATGACTTATGTACTTTTTCCCACCGATCCTAGATTTTATGGTGCCATTAACCGTCATTAACGAGTCATTTTAAAGTCATTAAAAATTACGAAAATCCATAAAAAGCGGAAAAATATTTCAATTGATTTGAAATTTAACAAGTTAGTCCAACAAATGTGCTAAGTTCCATCTCAGTATCAGTATTACGGTACTTTCCACCGAATGATATAGATACGTTTTTCTATATTGTTAAAATAGAAAAATTATTTAATTAACTTGAAATTCGGTACAACTTTATCCATTGCTATAAAAAAATGAGTATACTAAGATTACTATGTACGGTTTTTGTTGGATCATAAAAGTTAAGCAACATTAGGCCAGGTAAGTGCCTGGATAAGTGACCGGTGGGAATAAAACTGATTATTGTCTGAAGATAAGAAAAGCAAGACCTTTGATGCACTGAAGTATAAATCAGGCATATTTTGAGGACAAGAGAGTCCGATTATAAGAATAAGAGCAATCCGAATAAGTGTGATAAGAATAAGCTTAGCAAATCCGATAAGTGTGATAAGAATAAGCTTAGCAAATCCGATAAGTGTGATAAGAATAAGCTTAGCAAATCCGATAAGTGTGATAAGAATAAGCTTAGCAAATCCGATAAGTGTGATTAGCTTAGCAATCCGATAAGTGTGATAAGAATAAGCTTAGCAAATCCGATAAGTGTGATAAGAATAAGCTTAGCAAATCCGATAAGTGTGATAAGAATAAGCTTAGCAAATCCGATAAGTGTGATAAGAATAAGCTTAGCAAATCCGATAAGGAGATAAAAAAAGTTGTGAGGTACTCGGGACCCGATTTTATTCTATACCATAACAAATAATATAAAATCTTAATTAATATCAAAAGGATTATGTTGTAAAAAATGAAGTGTTAATAAAGACTTGGTAGGTGGGATGGGGTGGGGCGGGTAGAGTTGGCAGAGGCGGTAGTTGTAGCCTTTCTGCGAGACTTGTAACTTGTTGCTCACACCAATTTTACTCAATAAACCTCCTCGCAGTAACTATTGTTTTTATATTGTTCACAACTTCATAATAACTCACATATTTTGCGAGTTGGGGAATAAAAGATCATATTTATGATATTACATTCCACCTTTAGAAAAGGAATATCAGTTTTAAAAGAAAATAACATTTTTTCCTTTTCCTCATTTATATCGTACTTGTATAGGAAAAATTGTGTTCGCACTAAATATCCGAAACCGGTATTTCACACGAAGGCCTTCTAAGTAGGCGTAGCGAATCGGATATGGTAAGGATAAGTTCCAAGCTACCCCGCGTACCCAATTAACTTTATATGTCAAACTTTTATAAAACTATAAGTGTGGACGTTTTGTTCATATTGGTCAATTTCGCTTAAATAGTGTTTAGTTGAAAAGTACATTCATTCAAGGGTTATTTCTAAATCATCTATAATTTCATGTCATAATTACATACCTGTGGTACTTTT
Organism: Microvelia longipes; assembly: GCA_018340805.1. Taxonomy (NCBI): domain Eukaryota; kingdom Metazoa; phylum Arthropoda; class Insecta; order Hemiptera; family Veliidae; genus Microvelia; species Microvelia longipes. The sequence continues at coordinate 6,434,050 of JACMZG010001893.1, read as the reverse complement.
CACTCCGGAACCTAAAACCACTCTGCCCTCTCCAGGCCAACCACCTTGCTTCCCCACTCTGTGTTCCCTCTCTCTAATCTTACCCCTTTCTCTAGTTATAGATGAACCTCCCTATTTTCTAGCTGAGGTAATCATATTTGAACTTAGAATTAGATCATGCAATCTAATCAAGAAATAACTATAATTTGAAAGGACCGGAGTTAATGTCCTTTAAGCTAAACTAGGACAGAATGTCACGTGTATGAATTTGGTCAATTGGATCCAAATTCATTCGTGACATATCCCCCTTTCTTGGAAGAAAAACAAAAAAACCACTATAAAAGTCAAAGACCAAAATGGAAACAGGTTTTTTTGTTTTTAGGCTTATAGACCTTATAGACTCAGGACTTATAATTTGACAATTTAGGAAACGATAATATTAATATAATAAATAAACGATATAATCAAATAAATAAGAACGATAATAATCAAATCCTGATAAGAAGCATAATTATAGGTATCTACGTAACAAAGATAGTGGTAGTAGTAGTAGGGGGGGGGGAGTGGTAGTAACTACCAGGCAAGTAAGGCCAAGTTGTTGTGCCCTTTTTGCCAGCTCCCTAAGATAGTGTTTTACTCCTTTAAATTTTTAGTGTATAGGTATATTACATCTAATCTAGACAGAAGAGCCGTGAATTTCTATGGTTCTTCTCATGCTTTTTCAAGCAACCTTACCTGACAACGCACAGGCTCGAGGCCACCGGCTTTATGTCTCTTCTGAAGGACGTGGTGCGGAGAATTTTTATCCCTCTCATAAAAATCCTAGAGGCCCCTGCTGGGATTGAACCCATTACTAAAGTCTATTCATTCTGTGTATTGGCCGCGTACCTTAACCACTACACCACGGGTGACTCTATGTTACAAAGGTAAAACAAATACCATCCAGAGATTCGAGCCTACTCCAAAATTGGGAATACCAATCCTAATCAGCTTAGAGGATACACTCCGAATCGCTTTAGATAATTTTTAAGAACCTTAAGAATCCAATCCCGTCTACTATTGTTTGTCTAGAGATTAGGCATACATGATGTCGATATCAGTTCAACGTCTTTTTGACTTATATTTACTCATAAGCATTTTTTCAAATCCAAAGAAAACAAGCAAAATATGAAGAATAATCTTGAAAACACTATTAGGACTTCGTCAGAACGGCCCTCTGTTGAATAGAATAGAGTACGTTTATGGACAGGTCATGCAGAAATATCAAACCACACGTTCTTTACTTGGTGTAACGTTGTAGGACAGATTCTGTTGCTTTTAGATAAAGTGCGTCCATTTTTTCGTATAAAACTCGTCTTAAATGTACTGTAAAATTTCTTTTCGAGATCTTTTATAGTGGTGAGTAAGAATGATAAATATATTTTTATAGATTGAAATATTTACTCTTTACATGTTTTAAGGGTTCTGTTGCTTTTAGCGTATTTCCTTAGGATACAATTCGCTAATAAGATATTTGGCAAGGCGGGAGTCGCATTTCGCTGTTTGAGTGCCGTGTAGAGACCTATTTATTATTAAAAACAAGCTGACATAAATGAAAATAAGCTTTCATAACCCATTTTGAAAAAATCTAATAAGCAACGGCTCCTTCACGGTCCGCATTTTTAGTTAAGATAATTCTGGCAATACATATTTTAGCCACGATTGTAGTTAAGAGTTAAAACACTTAAAAGTAAACAAAAAAAATAATTTGTCAAAAAGTTTTAGAATTTATTAAAAATTTAAAACGGTACTATAATGTTTATTTATTATTATGTCATTTAAGTTGTATTTTACATCTAAAAAATATTTGTTATTAGTATTGAGGCTAAATGTTAAATCAGCAAAGCATAAAGGAGAAAATATCCCTCGACAACACTCCATGACGTGGTTTCAAAAATTATCAATTTATGTTAGCTAATAATAATGTGCAAAATCAAGATTTTAGTCATTTCATTTACACATAAGAGTTTCGTTAGAATCGGAACTCTTATCTCAACTTAAATCTACTACAGGATTGTACAAAAGACTACATATCGAAGTGCATTAAGCTAACACACTTTGATTTATCTAACAATAATAAACTTAAATATAATGTACATCCTGAAATAAAAAATGTTTAGTTTCCACAGATACAAGCTCATATTAGGTTCCTGACGAAATTTCGGTCCAGTATATTTTTGTTCAGACGAAACGTATGTATATGTTTAAATTTTGAACCTTAGCAGCAAATGGTTTTTCTTAAATTTCTAAAACATCGTATAATAAGTACATGTACTTAACTTATAACTTTGCTTTATACAGGCGCTTATATATTTTTTTTTCTCAGGGCACAATAAGGCCTACATAGTGAAACTTTCCAGACATAGATTTTTCTTAAACTTCTAGAGCCTCGCTCAAATGACTACATAACAACGTCTTCATTGCAACACTGTACAGCAATATAATGTATATTAGTTCTAAGCATTCTGGCTTTTTATGGATAAGACCTGTGAAAACCTAAGCTGTCATTTTTACTTTCGATTATGATGGGTGTTAATTTTTTAAAATCGACCTTGGATCACCAAGATAGTAATCTTTTCTTGTCGTTATCTTTATCTTACTTTGTGATATTTACCTATAGACCTTGAAACGTTACACAACCTTATTGATTTACTTAGCCTTTAAATTTACTTGAATTTTGAGAGATATATCCGTATAACTAGAACACAACGTCTACATTGTCAAAACGCATGACTAAAATTATCAAATATGTGACTAACTCGAAAACTCAGATACAGTTAAAACCAGATTAAAATTTAAAACCTGGATAAGGTTTATATTTATAACAAAGTGTTTAGACCGCATAGGTCATCCAACAACACTCGCAACCACTGTTAACTGAAATGAAGTTGTTAAAGTTAAAATCACGTACATATAACCTTTTTCTTTTATCTAACACATTATTTTATTCTAATCTGACTGCAAAGCTTGCGAGCAAGAGTTAGCTTGTTAAAGCTTGTGTAAATACGGCTCTGTGTGAGTCACAGCTTTAGTATAATTCTTGCTTGTTCATACATTAAGTGAAATTATACAGCAAATTTATTCTCTTCTTTTTCATACTTAAAGTTTTTTTATTTTTCCCAGTGGCTAAACTTGATTATGACTTTGGTGTTTATTGCAATACTTGAGCGAGTAAAACTATTTAACTACATGTCTAATGTACTTGCCGACACCGTTTTAGTGGTGTCGGATAGCTGAGGTTCGCATCCCTGATCAAGGCCACACTTTATAAAAATTATTGTTCAAATAATTTGTAGCCAGCTTGTGTGCAACTCGTACCTTTTTACTTTTCCTCATTAATACAATAGGTATGTAGGAAAAGTATTGTGTTTGTAAATAAATTTGAAACCGTTTATTTTGAATTGTCCGTTTTAGGCGTTTTTTATGATATAATTTTATATAATTTAATTTTATTTATAATTTATAAATAAATAAAGTTGCTTTATTAGACATAATAAGAGAAAGAATTATTACAATAGATTTGAATTATAATTTATGATTATAATTTTATGATATTTTTTTTATATCATAAAAAAAAGTCGTGATAAAGCGTAATAATGACTCAGCAAAACTTTATAAAACACGGAAAAACTTGAGGATCGGTTTGAGATGAGACCAACTTTATGTGTCAAGTGTCATCTCATAATCAGCATTAGATAAATTTTTATCGAACGACTTTTAAGTTTTTTTTTAAAAATGTAAAAAATATTCCAATTCTTGAAATTTGGTACAAGAATATCCCTTTATTTAATAAATAAGTATACTTCGTTACTATACAGCATGTATACCTAGGATGTTTGTTGGGTCATAAAAGCTAAACAGTACAGGTCAAGGCCAAGATAGGGACCTCTGGGAATAGCAGCAATGTAACGAGCGAAGTTAGTACAATGACGTGCTGAAGTATAAGTTAGTTGATTTCCAAATTCTGAAGGCGAGCAAAGCGAATCTGAAGTGATGAGTGATAGGGCGCTGCATATTCGATTGAGAGACTGGGGAGCAGTAAATCCCCGGATACTATTATGCTTGGTGGTCCTGAAAAGGACCGTTGGTACTGAGGCCGGGCGCAAATTCATAATGACAGCGGAGACCTCAGTTGCGACCTCTAGTCTGAGTAAGACAGTAGAAGCTAACCAACCAGCCAAACGCAAAAATTCCCCTAAGGGACAGCGTGGCTAACAAGCATAGATCTGAAGAGAAGGTTGAAAAGATTAACACATCAAACTGGTTTCAAATCCACGGTTGAAACTCCATATCAGTAGTCAGCAGATGTTAACAGAGTGAAGTTAAACAGGATAACTCATGAGTAACCCTTTATTCATGTTGAAGATTTGAATTAATCTTGCTTGCTTTTCCTAGCTTAGGAAATGCTCGATTTCGAGCGCCTTATACCCTATAAGGAAAAATTAAAGGCTTGTGATTGGCTTATTGGGAAGTTTAAAGTGAAAATGACTGAGCCAATTGGGGGACAGCAAAGAGTGTTACACATCCTACTGAGGCTGCTTAACATTAAGCATAAATAATAAATATGAAGAAATTGGGTTTTCTGGCAAGAGCTGAGCTGCCGGTATCATGAAGACAAACGTAATGTATACGATAAGGTGAGGAAAAGTTCCGGGGTACCCCGTACCCGATCTTTTAAATTCAATTTAGTATAAAGTACTCAAATAAATTACATTTTTCGGTGGTATTTTTTAAAAATAATAATCCAAAGATTCCTATTACTGACACCTTTGATACACGAACAAAGTCAGGTTTTTAAGCTTTAATTTTTCCGGCTTACAAAATTTCACGGGCTTTTGAAGTGATATTCCAGTTTTAGGTTCTTTTTTTTTGTAACAAGCAATTTTTTGAATTAACTAACCGAGTGGGGTTTTATACAAAAAGAATTGACGGGGAAGAGGAGCGCCTCGTCGGGCAGAAGTAGGGTGACATAATATAATTAAAGTATGGCTTAAAGCAGTCTAGCTGTACTTTATCCTAAAGCTAATATAAAGACTTTTAACTTTACGCTTACATGCTTTTATATTTCCAGTGGAATTTTGGAGTCAGACCCACGCTGATAGGCTTAGGACGCTTTTAAGTTTTGCTCTACTAAAACATATTTTAATAAAAAAATACGCTTATGAGACAGGTCACGTAAGAGAGATAGAAGCAAGGAATAAGGTTATCGAATCCTGATTACAAAAAAAATATTTTAACAAATTCTAAATAGTTTAATCTCCGATAATTTAATTTAGCTGATCAAATTTAACCGAAATGGTAAATGCAGAAATGATAAAATGCCATTAACAGACAGAAGCCCCAATAAATGTGTTTTTTAACATTTCTTTATTGGCAAAAGTACACAATATTTATTTTGTGTAAACCGGAGCTATATTTTATTTATTGATTTGGGGTAATTTGTGCCTCTTTATTTATTTATTTATTATTTTTGTGGGATGAATATTGGTAATTGTTTGGGGTGTGTGGGGGTTTGTTTGGGTTAAGGATAATTTAATATTTTTTGGTTTGGGTATTTTATTTGTTATATCATTTTTTTAGTGTTTTCAAAAGATATTTTTGATGATGTTTTGAATAGGTTTATATTGTCAAGGAAGCAGGAGTTTCAAAAAGGGTTGCCTATGAAGTCTGTGGACTGAGTTTTGATGATTCAACCTGGCATTTACCTGTAAAATTGAAGGAAACCACAGAAAAACCTCAATCAGGTTGATCGGTCACGCGGGTCCTGGATGTAAATGTAGTATTATTATTTTTTTGTTTGGGGGTTTAACTGTTAAGGTTTGGTCTCTAATTTGTTTTGAGGCTAATGAGAATAGTTAATTTTATTTACGAAGTTAATTGTATTTATTATATTTTTTAATTTTGAGAAGAGCAGAGTCTTGATTTTTTTCAGTATTGTCTTAGATTTCTTGAAGTTTGACATCTTGATATAATTTTGTCTATTCTGTCTTGTATTTGGTACAGTCTAGTAGAATATGCTCTACTGTTTCGTCTATTGTGGGGCAGGAGTGGCATGCTGGGGAGTCGCTTAATCCAATCTTGCAGTAATATTGAATGCATCTGCAACTATGTAAATCTTCATAAAATGAAGCAAGAATAATAACTGGTTGCTTATTCTGTTCATACGCTGGAGCATATGGCACATTTTAACAATAAAAATTCCTAATATTTAACCAAAATGTTTACTTTCTGGCTCGCTATTTAATTCTTGCCCATGGCTTTTGCTACGTACTTGCAACAGTAGGACAGTAAAGGATTTCAAAAAAGGAAATAAGCATTTTTATAGCTCAAAATATGCTCACCATTGCTCATAATAAATCCTGCTGCACAAAACGCAAAGTTTTCAAAATAATCCTTAAACCATAGAGCTATTATAACAAGAGGAGCTGTAATTTTAAAACGACAACAATGTTACCAGACCATCTTCGGTTATAAATATAATAAAATAATCAGAACCGAATTACAATAACTTATATAGTAGAACGGTTGAAATACAAATAAAAAAACTAACAATGTGCGGGAAGCCGAAATAAATTGATTTATCATAACCTTAATTTTCTCTTGAAGGATGCTTCAATGAGGTTACACAGAGCCCCTGAAAGCTCCAAAAAGATGTTTCATGTCTCTTAATGTATTGAGTATACATCTCTATGCTTCAAACTGTTTTAATGCTTTTCTTTGGAAAATCTTGGATAATTAACAAAAAAAGTAAAAGATTTACTGTTCCGACTCTGAAGCATATACCGAAAACCTAAGCAGGATGCATTGATGAGCAAGATAGCGAGCAAAAGATCATAGCAAAAGAAATGCAATAGCCATAGTAAGATAGCATAGCAAAGGAAATCCGCACGTTAAGCAGGCCTTCAAACCATTTTTTTATTATTTATTCGCTACATCAATAATAAAACTTATTCTAATTTGACAAGGAGTCTTTATAAAAGAGTTTTAAACAAATTTCATTTTTTTTGAGAAGTAAAATAATTCCTCTCGTTTATTAGCGAGGAAGAAAAGAGGCAAGTTAAACGGTGCTTAGAGCAAAGGGAGATAAAGGTCTAAGAGCTACAGGGAACGAAATAAAGGACTGACAGGCGAGAGGGGTAGCTAACTAAAAAACAGCGCACTCGTAAGACAATTTAGGCTCTCGACCTCAAGCGTTCGACAAGTAGGCTATTAAGTACCCGGGTCGGCTAACACAACTCAGCACCCTTCTCAATTTTTCTCACAAAAAGCAACATTATAATTTGGCCTTTTGATCCGCAAGAAAAAAGAGACCGATAATTTCAAGGTTTCACAAATTAAAATTGGGTTTCAGGATGAATTTTAAGTAAGTTTTTCAACTTTTAGAGTTTTACTCTTACTTAATTATACTCTTCATTGATAGACGGGAGTGAGGAAGGTCTTACCGTAGAAAGGTTCCAACAGCGTCTTGTAGTATTTATATAAGTAAAACTCCAAACTCTATGGAATAGTTTTTAGTTTTCTTATTTATACGAAGAGAGAAAGAACTTGGATGTTTATAATAGAAACAGCAAAAGAAAACTTTGACAGCAAGTACAAATAGTAAAAAGGGCAAGTCACGTTTTAATGATTTTTTAATTTAATTTCCCAGGATCCTAAATCAAGGACATTGAATAAAAGGGATGACACGCTAAGTCGATTCACCATACAACAAAATGACACAGTCGAGAACAAAAAAAGAGGAATCCATCACGAAACACGTTTCATGACGCAGACAGCACGTGTTTGGTACAAACTGCGCATGCTTACTATCATTACATTAACTGCACAGGTCCTAAATTTAAAGCTTAACTTACCCCCCGATAGTTTCCTGCTGCTTTGCTTATTGGGAAGATTATAAACAATAGGAAAAATAATTTGTTTATAAGTGATTTATTTTAATTGACTTAACAAACGCCAAAGGTAACTTAACTCGCCATCATCACCGAACGTGAGGAAGCAAACACGATTTATCCATGTTTCATATCCTTGTTTTGCTATAACAGTAAAAGGTAAGATTTATTAATTCGTCATTCCCTTTATTTAAGACCCTTGTCCAAAATAGATCTAAGGGAAACAGATAAAGTAGCGGTAGCGAGATCATGATCAGGCGTAGACTGGGGACATCACGTCGATACAATTTATTCACGGTACTTCAAATCTCTTTCATATACTCATAGTTGTCATGCCTCTAGTCTTATAGGAATAGTATAGGAATCTTCCATACTATTCCTATGACTACTATAAATAGTCATCATAAGAATCTTCTTAATTTATATTGCAACAGTTCTTCGGAATGCGACCTTAGACGGTAAAACATAAATGTTTTATTTTCAGCGGTCTCCCATTCAGGCACTGACCTCGCTCGATGGTACTTAGCATTAGTTGTGCAACAAAAACCGTAAATATACTAGCCACATTGAAATGCAACTAGGTATATCGCAGGTAGGTCGTTTTTTATTGCATAAAGGGATCCCCCTTGCCAAATTTCAACTCAATTAAATATTTTTTTTGATTTTTAGCAAACTTTTTTAAATGAACTTAAACAAGTTATTTGATAAAAATTGAACTAATGCTGATAATGAAATGAAATTTGGCACAAATACTTATCTCAAATTAGACTAAATGCATGCCGAAATTCAAAACAATCCAAACATTTTTCTGAAATTTTTAATCATTCATGTAATATAGCGTAGAAAAGCTTTTGATTAGTACATCAAAAATGTTACGTACCGTATTCCATAAAACTCAACCTGACGGCCATAATTTTATATAATAAAAAGTTTTTGTTAATTTTATTCGAATTCTGACATGAGTTTCTGATGCAGTTTATATTACTAGTTTATAGCTACCTTTGAAATGATTGGTCAACTTATTTACTGTTTAGTAACACCTTTTTATAGAAGCAGTGCGATGTCTTAAAACATAAATAAATTTTATAGTTTTTGAGGTTTTATATTTATTTTAACGACTTCACTCACGAGCGAGATTAAGGCTCAGAATATGGTTAACTTAAGATAAATATAGTAATGAAGATTTTTACAGCTTTAGGAGGAGTTTTGTCGATAATAAAGAAAACACAGGATGATTCCATCAAATCTAATATCAGATAGAGAATTTCATAAAAACGAGAAACAGGCGAAATGGAAGCGAGTTGTTTAGAAAGTCGAAGATACCATGTAAGAATAAGGTTTTACCTGGAGAAAGGAAAAAAGTCGTTTGGAAGAAAAAGGGACGAAGCATTAAATGAGGGATGCCAGGTCGGAAAGGGTTGTAAAATTTCACACACACAAATATATTTCTACCTCGAGAATTGTTCAACATTTTTTTCTCTAACAGCTACATCGGGTTGTTCTGTATAACTGTCCTTATCGGTCCTTTTTCGTTGGCCGATTAGCTGAGGTACCTTTATCGGGGCACCCTCACCTCTAATATCTTCTATAAAATCCTCCAGGCTATATCCTCAAGGATTAGGACCCCTTATAGTCAATAATTTCCCACTAAGCTTTACTTAAATCCATCTACCGTTTATTCTCTATGATATACTCTTGTCTCTCGTACTGAGCATACCTCGGGGTACTATAAAATACACTTTTACCTCGTCCAATTCTGGACCCTTATACCTTACACCACCTCTAATAACTAATCAGTATAAACCATATAAATATTACTTCTATACCGTCCCTAAGTTCGGTCTAACATCCAGCCAAGGATTTTTTATAAATCTTCTTGGGTTATAAATGTTAACTGCTAATGGATATTTAAAAAAGCAAGTAATTTTGAATTCAATAATTAATAATCAAATGATGAAAGTACTTATGACAACATTTTTATTTAGACAAGATAAAATACCAGAAAGGTGTTATGAGGTTTTGACCATAATAAATGAAACTAAATTTAATCTTTTCGACAATATCATTAGGTCTTTATCAGAAATTGTTTAAAAAAATACAGCAGATAATAGAAAAAAACAAACAGAATAGGTATCTAATCTGAGCTAGATGTGTATACTATCGACGAATGATCAACAAACTAAACAAAGATCTAGCCACGGAGCTTAACATTATGTGTAAAACAATGTCAAGAATAACTAAAATTTTTGACTAGTTAAAAGAGAATAAACAAGAATAAAATTTAACAAATTAAAAACTAAACAATTTTACAATACAAGTGCTTGACAAAAGAAGATAAGTTATAAAACCAATTAATTAATTCAAAATGTTTGATAGTAAGTTTCTATTACTAATGTCCGGTTTCTTATTAAAAGGTGAAGATTGTGATGATATGAGGACCTTGCATCCTTTAGCCTTTTTAGTCATTAGCTTCCACTACAGATTTCATAGCCAAAATCATGATTATTGCTAATAGCATGTTGTGTAAGAGCACACTGGTTTGTTTTAGTTTATGTTTTCTCAGCTATATTGACATGATTTATGACTGGATGATAATTTTTTTAAATTTTGCGTTGACTGTCCAATAAATACTTGATCACTAATATTGCCTGGAAATTCAAGAAATGATGTTGGGTTTCATATCCTTAAATATAAGTGTTTCGGTGTTTGTGAATGCTATCTTTTTAATATTTTATTTAAAATATTGTTACAGAATAATTTCCAATACATAATTAATAAATCATACGAGATGGCTACTAAATAAATAGTTTTCTCGTTCTAATTATTTATTATTATCAAAATCTCATATCTCTTTTGTTATTTATACATACGTTCAATTAACGTAAGTTGTTTTTTCGCAAAATAAAATAATTAATTTTATAAATTCAAGATTTTTTTAAAAGTAAATGACTAATAAACAGTCTAACATCCAGGTTCATTTATGTTTTCACAAGATGAGGCAGGGCGACGAAATATAAAAGCCCAAGGAAACTTCACTTATTTAAAGCAAAAGGTTCCAATTAAATCTCAAACCTAAAAACGGTATAGGAGAGGAAACCTGGTTTTGACCTTTTTCGAATAAAGAGTCCTTAGAACTAATTTTCGCCTTATCTTTAGCACATCTGTTCTAACGGGCTAAACAAAGACTGATATTTAAATTAGCAATTTACCTATATTAAAGAGCAATATGAGCGAACAGTTAGCCTCAAGAGTAAATATTTTTTAAATGAAGTGTAACACATGGGAACACTATTTTATAAATGGAATTCAAACTAAGTCTAACTTCGAGTTTTTACAGATATGTATGTACTTGAATAATCTTAATGAATGGTGAAAATGAGAAAAATACCAGGTGTTAAGTCAGTGGCGTAAGCAGAATGTTTATCTAAGGGGCCGAGTTATCTCGATCCTCATATTCGAAGTATATACAACGTCATCACGTGAAATTAAGTTCCATTGCCAATTATCCGATCTATTTAAATTATATAATTCAAATTTATTTATGAAAAAATAATAAAAAGCATGTCAAAGAAGCAATAATTGCAGAATCAGTTATCGGTTTCTCATTAACACCACCGTCAGCAGTAGGAGAAGCAATAATCGAGCTATCAACTAATAAAGGTATATCAGTGAATAACTTCTAGTCTCAATGAGAAGCACAACGAGCCCTCATATGTTTATTGGCTTAATCCTTCAGAGGGCTCGTCGTGTTCGATGAGACTAGAAGTTATTTACTGATATAACTTTATAAGTTGAGAGCTCGATTCATATCCAACCGCAAGTATTGACGGTAGTTGATTCAACAATATTTATGAAGATGAATGACTATCTTCAGATCGCTCGTCCTGCTCATTAAGATTACAAGTTATTTACCGACAAAACTTATTAGTTACGAGCTCGAACAGTGTTTCCTAAAAACTGATTATTACAACCCAAAACCGGTTCAGATATATTAGTAATAAACAGCATCAGAATAATAAAATATGTCTTCTAGATATTTTTTTATCACAACTACAGCAAGAGTGTATCTAGTGATATTGAGGAAAGAGTAATTTTGACCTGTAAGTCATGACAAAAGAAACAGTCCAGCGACTGCACTTTCAGGCTTGGACAGAGTTTAGCGTGCGTACACCAGGCCTATCTTCGTCCGACAATGTATGCACAGTAAACTGTTTTACATAATTATTTAGTCTTGTAAAAGATCTCTGGGCCACTGACGTCTAAGTCGGCGAGGAGGGTTATCTGGAATGAATCTTCTAGATATAAAAACACTTATTTAAAATACAGTATAACCCGGTCATGCTTTATTTTAAACAAGTATTAACATCAGTGGAGAAATGTATTCTATTATTCTGATCTTGATGAACTTCTCCAGCGCTCATAGTTTTAATGCTGACCAAACAGCAACTATCTACAGTCGCTAGTACTCCAACTTTGGTCATTTTAACCCCCTACATTTTAACACAGCTTTTCTTATTAAATAAATAATTTGTGATTATTTAATGTAATGTAAATAATACAATGTCCAATGTCCGTCTAGCAGCTGATGCTAAGACAGACATTGAATATGTTGGTGAAACAAATGGTAAACTAACATTTTCTACCTTTGAATGAGTCATCTTTCCCAAGTATCCAATAACAACCATAATACTAAAAATCTTTGCATTATAAATAAAAATTAAATAACCAATAACAATAAACTAACCTTTCCTCTCCTAAATTTGACGTTCTCCCTGGTCCACGTGAGCTGTGCCTGGGGCCTGGATCCCCAAGCTTCGCAGCTTAAACTGTATTCGTGGTCTGCTACCATTACTGTTGGTTTTTCCCTTAGGCTTACCAACGTTGGTTTTACTGCAACAAAAATAATTAAGAGATCTTGGTAATATACGTCTTATTTTTATTAATTAATATATCAAAATATTTCTTTTTTTTATTCATCTTACCTACATGCTTTTCTTACAAAAAATGTAACTTTGTCTGAGTAGTTTATTAAAATATATAAAAAGAGAAATATAATTTCCTTATGCAAAAACAAAATCAAATTCGCTCTGTACCTAAGTATGAAGATGTATATATCTGTGTGCATGTGTATGATTAAGGTGTGTATTAGTATATATATGTGAGTGTGGATTTATATATGCATCTATTTTTAAATTACAAATACACATAAACATCACCGGAGCTTGTGCTCAGGTGATGTGCTTTAATACTAAAATGCAGGTTATTCTGTAATTCAAACATTACAAATTTATGAATATTAGTATTAGTCTCCATTATTATGGGTGTGTTTTTATCATCCATCAAGTGTCTTTATCATAAATTACAAATTTATACAAAATGAAGTTATGTAAAGACAAAGCTTGAGACAAATCCCTCGCTCTAGGTGTAAAGGTAGAACTAACTGAGGGCTCTTGTCAAATTTAACAAACATAAAATCCTTAAATTTTGTTTATTTTAAGACATTAAATATACTAATAATATTGTAAACTTTTCTTTTTGTTGGGAATAAAGAATGTATTATTATTATTATTATTATAATTATATCTGATAGGAAAAACCATGCAATGGAAAAATATCATAAAACCTTATGACAACTCTAGGAACAAAAAATACTCAAACCCCGACAAGAGATAAGGTGTTTCTAGCGAATCCTCATCAGAGAAAAACGCTTGTAAGGTTGCTCGTATGGCAGAACTAGAGGAGAGAAGTAGCACTAGGAGAGACTCCTTCAATTTTGGGAATTTTGTCATGAAAATAAAGCTTATTAGGTTGTTCCGAAGACGGGAGTAGAGGGGATAGTGAGGGAGATCGATTCCATTTGGTGTCCTGATTCCAAAAATATAAGTCCGAAGGAATTTGTATTTGATTCCTGATTCAAAATATATACATACACAAATATATAATCTACGTTTCATGACCTGATGTCTGGCAATGAACCTCAGAAGTACAATGATGTTATTAGCAAGTAGATCCGGCCGTTATGAAAAACATCCCTTTTGGATTTTTCAAGTATTACTGCTTCAGTAAAACGGCGCTTATATGCAAGAGGTATTCGGCCTCATAGCCGCTCCGCGGGCTCGACACAAGGGGGCACTAGGGGGGAAACAGTTTTTGTTCTATATCAGTTTGTTATATTACTAGTTAATATGAGTGGCACTGCCACGATGTTAACGAATTTTTAAATGTAATAGACAAAAATCGTGATTGGTTTACATTATGTTTAATATGCCAATCAATAATCTGGAACTAATCCTGATGATACAATTCAATTACGTTCATTAGTTAACCATACGTTCACATGTACTACTAAACTCTCAGCCCGACTAGGCACCTGTAGCATTGTCGCTGTCATTATTGTGGGCTAGTGACGTCACACATATTTCATAAACATAGGGTTCCGCACATTTGTAGGACCGATTTTTAAAGTTTTGTTACGATCCGAAAAAGCATTCGAAAGTTATCGTATCCCCATTAAAACGTCTGAGTACAAAATCTCGTAGCATGTCGTCCATGCATACATACATAGACACAACAAACATACTCACACACATACATAAACCTAAAAATATTTATATATTATTTATTAATAAAACCCTCCCCCTCCCAAAAAAATCATCTACCCCCTCTCCACCACCTTTCCGTGATTCCAAAGTGATATTTTTTCTTTGAAAATTTTCTAAAACATTTAATTATAATAATTCTAGGTATAGAACTAATACGAATTCTACTGCCTAATTAAAAACTACCACACATGTAAAATCAATAAATCACATGAAGGCGATAAAAACAAACTTCAATAATAGTATTTATTAAGAAAACTCTCTACAAAAAGGTTTCCACAAAGAGAACAAGGTTTCAAAATTCAAACGGCGGAGAAAAACGAAATTTATTTTGATTGGATAATTCTACAGTAGAATTTTAGAGGGAGGGGGAAGCAGATTTGATACTTGTGTGCACGAGAGAACTGTGTCAGTAGCAAACTGAAACCCCCACACACAAGCACTCGTTGTCACAGCTAAGCTCTCAACCCACAACCTCTAATACAATTTTAATTTTACAAAAATGACAAAAGGATTTAAAAGTTTTTCCTGAAAGATAATTTAATAACATTTCATAAATAAAATGCTTTTTTACCAATGAAATAAGAGAAACGTTTATCAACACAGAGAGTCGCGGGATCTCTTTTATTTACTACTCTCATCGATTTTATTTTGCGCAACAAAGTTCATTTGAAACAAACTTTTTCTTTTCACCCACTATACTCTGTTATAAAAGAATTTCACTAATTTATCAACAGTATAATAATCTGTTTAATTCAATAGAGCTAAAATGAAAGTTAAAAATTCCCTTTTAAGGCAAATAGGCTGAATTACATTTAGTAGTAAATAACGAGTTTGTATGAACACCAATACGGGTAATAGAGTATTTGCATTAAAAAAATTGTTTTCTCGTGAAATGATTAAATGTGTTAAGAAAAATATATTAAGCTGTAAAAAAATATTAAATTTAATTTTAAATAGTCGAAATAAGCATTTAAAGAAGAGGAGAGGGGCAATGGGTAAGACAGTGGGGTTAAAACGGAACGTTCTAAAGGTTGGGTCGTTTAAGGTACAGATGGGAGTTTTAGTTAGAAATATCGTAAGGTCAACAGTTGCTTACAGTTCAATAGAATGTAAAGAAAACTGAAACAAAACTTTAAGCCTAAGGAACGTGATGACTACAGCTGTCAGTATCATATTGTAGACAGTATAAAATAAACTCTTATGAGTGTTGCTCTAGTGAATATTGTACTACACGGCGGTATTCTTACGTCTTACGTCACACAAGCAATCGAGGCCATTTTCCCACCTAAAGAACATGTTTTAATATATTTTTCGTTATTTTGCTGTATCATCAAAAGTATAAGTTTTTTCATTCTAATATTTTTACAAGATGATCTTTTATATGACGTACTTAAAGATAATGGAATAAAAACAAATTGTGCAAATACGCTGTTCAAAATAATTTTGGACCAGACGTGCACACCACGACCAAGTTTTATTTCAAATGCGTGCTGTCTTGCTCAACAAGCCATATCTTGTTTAAGTTTACGGTTTATACTTCACAAATTGACTTGGAGCATCACTACTTGTTACCCGATTTTCCCAGATTTTTCAAAGAAAATTCGCTCATTTATGCCATAGTTTAGACAAAGCTATAGTAATCATTCGAAATGAACACTGAAAAGTATTATTGGCACTCATTTAAAGCTCTGTTTATGCTTTTTTTATGGGCGCTTCTTTTGAAAAATCAAATTTAGTAACAAGTAGTAATGGTGCTAGCAACAATAGTAGTTGTCAGGTAATAAAGCATTACCCTGAAACTTCTTCAAGAAATGGATTGCTAAACCAGAAAGCCCTGATTTCTTAAGCTTGCGGACGGATTTTCGAGCCAGAATCATTAAATAGTTTTAAAGTTCTATAAATAGTAAAAACATGACAACAAAATATTACTTTTAAATTAAATTCGTAAACTCGTAAAATTAAATAAAATTTTTATAGTTTCCTCTCCAGACCGGTTTTATTTAATTCAGAAAAAAACTTAAAGCTTGTTCTAAAGAAGCCATCTTGTAAGCCATCATCAATCATACACAAAAGAAGTCATGAAGAATCAGGGAAATTTTTGAAACCCACATAATTATCATATTAAACTTACTTAAATGATTAATTTACTTAAAGTTGTAACTTATAAAATATAATTAAAAATATAACTAACTTACAAAACAATTCTAGCCTGACAGTCTTCTCGGCTGGTTGCATCAAATTTGTATTAGATGCTTGACATTTAAACGTCGTGTTGAGTTGCTGCCTCTTTATAGAAGCAACTGATAATTTGTTAACTAAGACATTTGGTCCAGCTTTCTCTAGTTTTCCAGAAACGGGTCGATCATCGATGAACCATCTTACTTCTGGCGCAGGATCTCCTAAAAAATATATAAGAAAAAACAGTAAGGTATACGCAATCGAATAATTCCATATTTTGGGTCTTATGTGTTAAACTTAAACATTTTATATGTTTTAGTGTTATGTGTTTTACTTAACACTTCAAGTTAAGCATTTTATATGTTTCGGTGATATGTTTTAAACACAACACTCAAACGTTTGCTCTCTTGCTTAACAATTCATTTTCGCTTAAAATTTTAGTTTATGCTTTATAGCTTTATTATTGCTATTTACTTCTAATTATTTCGGATTTCTCAAAGAAAATGAGCATATTTCACGCATAACAACTAAATATATGAAGTGTTTAGTTAGATATATATAATAATTATATATATTTATTTATATATTTATAATATATAAAATTATAATAATATTATATTATATATATATAATATATATATATATATATATATATATATATATATATTATATTATATATTATATTATATAAATATTTAATTATATTAAATAATATATATATTTATAAATATTTAAATATTTATAAAAAATATAATATTTAATTATATTTAAATTTAAATATATATTATATTAAATATATTTATTATATTAAATATTCCCCATCCAGTGGCTTTAAATAAATTAAAAAGAGCAAACTATTCCAAGAAACTTTGCCCGGAATTCGGACTTCCATACTTGAATTTTCAATTTTCCTCGTCTGTTATCATGTTATATAGGAAAGCACTGTGTCAGCTTAATTCTGACATTGAGATTCAATTTGTTTGAGGTGTTTTAAGGCCTGCTGACTTTGTTTTACTAAGGTGAGGGTCAGTATGATATTGTGTGTGTGTGTCTGGTATATTCGTAGCTGCCTGCGTGTTTATGCTAGAAACTCAAAGTATCAGAAAAAACAATCTGTATGCTTTTTTGAGAGCCATGCTTAGAAATAAACTTCACAACTACGTTCTTTTTATTATTGAAAATAATTTTATTCTTAGTAATATTCTGAAAGAATATTTTAATTTTGTTTACTTTTCGATTCATATCGACATTGCAATATTCTCTTAAAATTGTTTTCAGAGCAGATTCTATTAAATATTACTGAACATCGGTTGTAAATAAAACATAAATAATGATATCTCAGCAAAAAGAAAAGAATGAAAACGATAGAAAAACAAAGTAATACATCATTGTCTGTAAGATGTGCTAAAAGTTGAAGATACTGATGTGGAATGAGGGTTTCGTGAATCAAACCGGTCTTTTGTCATTTATAAATGTAGGTAAGCGGACAGGGGTTTGCAACAAGGGATCAGGCCTGCCTTGCTTTTGTTTTTATCTACAACTTCTTACTAGAGTATAATTCACATAAAAACAATGTTCAGTCCAGGAAAGGCATCAACACAATGTGAGATTTTTCGATCTCAAGTTCTCGAATATGATAAATGAGAATCAAAAGAGGTGAATTTTTTATTAGCCGAAGAAATGAAAAATAATTTTTGACTTTCTTTGTGATTTAAGACGGGTATGAGTTTATTTGACATTATGGTTGGTGGTTTCAAAATATTAAGTACAATATAGTACTAAAGATATGATGTTAACAATTATACTAAAATATGCACATGAAGTCCACATGTAATCATTGAAAAGCGCTGACCTTGCGAAAAGTAGAAATTTTTCAACTTCATGTATTTCTGATCAGATTTCGAGGTATAAACTCCTGAACTTTTTGAAATTTGATAAGCTCAAAGATTGTTCTCATTAAGTTCTGCATATAAGGAGCAAATTTGTAAAAATTGTCAGTATACGCTATTATGCAAAGGCATCTTCTCTAGATAGACAAACTATATTAAAAAGTCGGATACGGGGAGCCTCGGAATTGTTTCTCACAATATCGGATTTGCTACGCTCATTCTCAACACTTCGGACTCGCTTCGCTCGTCGTCAGGATTTAAAAAGCACCTCATTATCTTTGGACTCGCTTTGATAGTTCTTAAACATTAGAAACATTTGTTTTATTCCCAACGGTCACCCTTCCAGATGCTGATATCGCATCTGGAAGGGTATCATGATGATGCTGATATCGCATCTGGAAGCTGTATGCTACCAATACGGTAGCATAAAGACACACCCACAATACAGCCAGTAAACTTTGTGAAATCCACTTGGGAGGTCTTAAAATCACCTGAAATGGATAGAATATATACAATTTTAATAGCGAAATATAAAAAATAATAAACTTCAGTAGAAATTCGCTAAAATTGTTCAAAATAAAATACTTTCAATTTGATACTAAATGCTAAGTATTTGGAAAAAAATTAATTATGAGAACCGCTTCGGGGCTACCTATTTAACGTTGTCTGAGATAGTAGGGTAACCAGGTTGGAACAAGATGTTAGGTAGCCATTCCCAACTACCTCTTCACCCCCTAGCACCACTGAATTCATTCCTCCCACTTCCCCTTCACTTCCCTCTTCCAAGCAACCTCATAAGTATTATTTTTTGACGAAAATTCGCTAAAAACAGTTTTTTAATTTTTATGATGAACATTTCACCAATCAAAAGAACTATACCATAAATCGTTCATAAAATTTAAAGGATAGAGGGTTATGGAAATATTTTATGCCTGCTATAATAGCAGATTTAAAATGAACAGACTCTAATAAACTTTTATTATACTTAATAATAGCTATTTTTATTTCAATTATAGTCAGGAAGGGTAAATATTGCATTTAAATGTACAAACACCATTTAAAGGATTTCGCATAGAGCAATAATCGTTGACAAATGTTTTTAAATAACATAATAACAATGTGGCCGCACAGCGGCTCGACGGGCTGAGGCAGCGTAGAGACTGAGGCCCTATTTTTATGTCTAGCAGACATATGGTCATACAATGATGTTTAAAGGTACTTCAAAGCTATTAGCCTTAATTTATGAAAATATCGTGATCAACGATCTCGCAAACAAAGCTTGAGAGATTTGACTCAGTGAAGGCACTAAGAATGGTGGCTTGACTTAACCTTACATAAATAGTGACCTTTTGGAAGAGCTTAATCTCCGGTAAGCATTATTTTATAATGCAAAAGAGAAATAATAGGCTTATTATAAATAATTTTGAGCAGGCTAGCATGCAGTCCCTTTTCCCAAGTCTATCTATGAGCTCAGAGGAGCTACAGAATAATCCTGCCAGGAGATTTGTAATTTAAAAAAAAATCAGGCATGAGATACCTCGAAAATCTCTAGCGCGTTATTGGATTCGTCTAACCACCTCCACATCGGATCTTCATCTTCAGTATATGAAAAACCCCTTATTTATAACTTGTGACATCTTCGGTCACGCTTTGTATATCCTCCTACAAGAGAGCTCAATTTGAATCCCATTCGTCAACTAACCATGCTCGATGCACCTTAACAAAGGAGATCGACCAAAAACCGAGGACATACAAGCTTTATTGACATAAAACTTTGTACACTTGTGTATTATCAACTCTATTGGTAATTTTAATGAATTTAACGATAATAAATAAAAAATATTTATCGGATAGTATAAATGTCATTCGATAAAAATTAAATTAATGCTGATGATGTAATGAAACTAAGCACATTTTTCGTCCTATATAGTTCCAAATACGAGCCAAGTATTACATTAATCCAATAATTTTCCCTTGTTTTATGTTTTTGTTAATTTTAGCTGAGTCGTTATTGAAAAAGAAATCTCGGATAACAAAACTAGACCTAAAGATTGATATTGTACCAAGTTTCACCGTTATAACATAAACACATTAGGAGCTACGATTATAATAGATACAATCACATTGAGACAGGAAACTTGGTAAAAACTACTCAGGAAGTCATAAAAAATGTGTGAAACTCTTAATTGATGTGTTCTTAATCTATTGTTCAAACGCAATATTTTTACCCTGTACCTACAAATAAATGAGAAAAACGTCTGTATCAATTCTTCGTTCATAACATACAAATGATTCTGAGGACACAAATGGGGATAAAAATGTACTCCGTACAGGAGAGATTTTATGACGTCACTCGTCATCACATTAAACCTATCTCAATAAAGCCGTGTAAGCGTTAACAATCATGACTAACAAAAGGAACGTGGAAATTCAAACTTTTATCTCAACAGTGCTTTGTTTGAAATAATTATTAGTAAACTGAAATCTGATATTTTACATTTTAATTAGAAAATAAAATAAACATTCAAATAAACAAAATGAAACAATTCTTTTTGTCATTTTAACAAATAGTCACAAAAAATAATACACCATTTAGTACCCCCCTCTCCTACAGTAAAAACAATGCAGTAATTTATCTTTAGAGAGGTCTGGATGGTGTGCATATGAGCCTGCCACTTATAAAGTCTGAGTTCGATCCTGGTCGTAGCCTGTAATAATATTATTAGTTAGCAAGATAACCCCAACGACGCAACATGACCAACTTAAGAATCAGGACACTGTCCCTTACCTCTGGTAGTTAGCAAGACAACCCTAACGACGCGACATGACCAACTTGTAACAAGAATAGGACACTGTCCCTTACCTCTGGTAGTAGCAAGAAAACCTAACGACGCGACATGACCAACTTGTAATCAAGAATTAGGACACTGTCCCTTACCTCTGGTAGTTAGCAAGACAACCCTAACGAAGCGACATGACCAACTTGTAATCAAGAATTAGGACACTGTCCCTTACCTCTGGTAGTTAGCAAGACAACCCTAACGAAGCGACATGACCAACTTGTAATCAAGAATTAGGACAGTGTCCCTTACTGGTAGTTAGCAAGACAACCCTAACGACGCGACATGACCAACTAGTAATCAAGAATTAGGACACTGTCCCTTAACTCTGGTAGTTAACAAGACAACCCAACGACTCAACACGGCCAACTTGTAAAGGCGATCTATCAACTCTCTCTTATTACTTCCACTATCATTGTATTGTTGTCAAATTATAATTAGTCCCCTGAGAATGTTTCTTTGTATAGCAGATGGTTAGACACAGTCCTGGACTTCTAACGATCTATAGTTCGAATCCATTCCGAGAACCATTCTTTTATCGTTTTACTTAATTCCAGGCCATTTATTATCAATTTCAACACATGGATTTTATGATCTTTGCTGTGGTTTTTGTGTGTTATAATAATTACAACGTCAAAACTAGAAAAACATATCAATTTCACTTAAATGCGGTAAAAAATTAAAAATGGCGGCACTATCTCACTTACATTATTTTTATAAACATTATATTTATAAACAAACAAATAGTTTCTTTAGTCTCCTAATTGTATTTATTATGATCTAAAAAACATTAGCGGTCGAAGAGCGAAGCGCCGAGGTCGTGATGTGACCAAGAGGTCCAAGACCTTTTGTTTTTGCTCGGAAAGGATTCTTTATATTATCAGTGTTGCCTTTAATCTAAAAGTAAAATTTAAGTTGGTATTACTGTTTATTTTTTTAAATGAATGTCTAAGCAAGCCAACCTCTGTATTTTTACTTTTCCTCATTAATACCGTAGGTATATAGGAAAAGTATTGTGTTTGCAAACAATCAACGGGCCTTCAAAACAAGAACAAGTTGAGTTGTCTGAGTTGAAACACAATGGTATCCTCGGCCACGCCCCTGAGTTTAAACACAATGGTACCCTTGGCTTGCACCTCAGAAACCAACAAGAAATCGGGACGTAATGACTCTGATTCCTCCCTAGGTGCGTAAATAACTATATGCATGTAATGTGTAAACCAGGAAATGCAGAAAAATGAAAATGAGAATAAATGTATTTTATACTTATTGCTTTTAATAAAGCGGAGATATTTAACTTAAGTTATCACAAAATAAAATATTTACTCCTGACTATGTTTAATTAATTAATAAAATATAGAAGCTTTGCGTATTCATGTTGAGCAAATTATAATCTGTATACCTGCTAAAAGTATAATTGATACAATGAAACAACTCAATCAACTGTTGAAGATTTTTTTGAATTTTTCAATGAAAAACAAGATGTAAATGTTGATAAATGTTTTGATTATAAGAGGATCAGTGTTGCCTCCACCAGGGTGGCCTAAAATAAATAAACACTATTTTACCCGAGTAAAGATGAGATTAAAACCATTTCCGTCCGTTTTTTACCTCATACCGCTGTTTTCAGTGAGTTTTGATAAAAAGTAACTGCCATTTTAATCACACCAAAAAGTTTACTTCGTATTAGAGCATTACATCCAATAATATTTTTATAAGGATAATAAATATTAACATAACGCTTAACTAGGATTTTCAACGTTACCAGGATACTTCAGCAAAAAAAAAAAACAAACTGCTAAGTATAGGGTTATGTTATTTAAGTAAGTCAGGAAAATGCGTCATAAGTTTACTATTTTTATAGGCAGGAAAGTAGAATTTTCTGATTTGTCAAAAAAAACCTTCTGGTAAAGTATTACCTGCCTAGGGAGATTAAGTTACATTTAAAATGCAAAGGATGACCCTTAAAACTCCCTGAGCAGTTAAATAATGTTTCCACAAATATTTAGGTTAGATTTGAAAATTTGGTTTATTACCATAGAGATATATTACAAGAGGGGACCCTATTGGTTAAATTTCGATACATCGAAAAAATAACCAGTCCTCCTTCGACTAACAGTTTAAAAAAAATAAAACAAAATTACAATGCCTTATATAGTAGATCATTGAAAGTATAAATCATGACACAAACAATTTGCAGGAAGCCAAAAACAATTGATTTATAATAACCTTAACTCGCTGTTAGAAGATGTTTTAATGAGGTTACACAGAGCCCCTGAGAGCCCCAAAATGATGTTTCAGAACTCTAATGTATTGAGATAGGCTATGCCCCCTCTAGTAATATATCTCTATGTTTATTATAATATTTTTTATAAAAGTAACTAAAGTTTAATTTAAATAATATTTTAAATAATGGTTTGATTCTATCTAAATTGTAACATCAAAGAAAGATTTAAAATTCAATATGGTAGAACTTTTTTTAGAAAACTAAAGTAATGAGAAATAAAAATAATGACGTGGCTATATTTATAAATTCAATATTGGTATGACTTGCATTCCTTGCTTTATTTGAGTAAAAATGCTTTAAAACTAAATTTAGATTATTTTTGTTTTGCTTAAGTTTTCATTTAATGTTTACTAAAGCCATATTTAACGTAATTATTTCAAAGCCAAAAAGTTACTGTTGAGTGCAAGTCAGAATTTTTATGATGACATGGACTGGCAATAATTCATCAGCAAATATATAGAGATTTCATAATACGCGTAACAATTATTTGAAAAATTGAAATCAATTTTAAATTTAGCATTTGGTCATGTATAAAAGTAAAAAGTGTGCCAAGTTTTATTTTATTATCAGTATACGCATATTTTTATATAATATGTATAAATTAGTTTTATTTTATTAGCAGTGTACGCATATTTTTATATAATATGTATAAATAAGTTTTATTTTATTATCAGTATACGCATATTATTATATAATATGTATAAATAAGTTTTATTTACGTTTAAACCCGTAGGGGCATGTTAGCGTTTCCCCTGACTCAAATCTAACTCAACGAATCCACCCCAGAGTTTTTACACACCCAATCATCAAGGAGCTAGTCCACAGTGTGTCCAGTTCATCTAGTCCAACCTGACTCTATCCTAACTTTACAGCTAAAGCTAGTGCCACGACAAGCTAACAGTGGGCCCAGTTCATCTTGACTCTGGCTAGGCCCACCGCTGAGCCAACGCCGACTACCAGTCCAACAGTGTGCTCAGTTTATCTACTCTTACTAGTTTCTCTGATCACACTAGTCTCACTTGGCCCCGGCCTTGTTCAATAAGTCTCACCAATCTCATCAGATCCTCTAGCATCACTAGACTCTAGCTATGCTCACTGTCCCGGCCAGTCTAGCACCACCCAACAGAGAAATATGGCAACCCTGACGCCTGTGTGCACAAACTCAATCTATAGTACTGACCTGAAAGTCAAAGTTCGGCAGTGCTACTAGGAGACGTCTGTTGTCAAGAACCAAGCACATTATTCCTAGTCACTTGCGTTATTTTTGTCACCACCTTCACTTTTACTGAGTAAGTTTTCGGACATAAGATGACCTTCATCTCCATCAGCCCATAGAACCTTAACTTTTCGTGAGCCTGAGACAACGGAAACGTGGATCCAGACTTGTATCAGACTAATCAATCCCGGCTGGATTTGAATCCTTGACCTCCAGGTGGCGAGTACTCTACCACTGAGCTACCGGACTCGTTAATAAAGTGACATTTGTATAAAATTTCTTAGTACAATAGGTAACTTATTATAAGCAATATTACGGTATCTTATAACATACATTTTTAAAGTTACCAAAAGTAGTAGTTTTTGTAAGAAACGAGCTAAGCGAGTCTAAAGAATTATTCTACTGTAATTTTAGTAAGGTCATATCTTGAGGACGAGCAAAGCAAGTCCGAATTAGTGAAGATCAACGTAGCGAATCCGATATGAAGAGGAAAAGTTGCGGAGCACCCCGTTCACAATGTTTTGTTATACTTAGTATCGATTATTTTTTTATTCATACACAACAAAAAGCTTTGTCTTTTAAGACATTAAAAGAACAAATATTGTTAATTAATAAAGCAAATAAAAACAAACAAAGCTGGATTTCGCATCGTATCGCAAATAAAATAAAATACTAAATGATTGGGTCATAGCGATCAACAGCGAGACTTACTATGCTGATTTCTGCAATAAACAAAGATATTTAAGTTTTAAGGTATTTGAATTTTATTCTATTTATTAAACAACTCTGTCTTACAATTTACCCATCATTTGAAAAGATGTATTCATCTTTTGTTGGACATCCTAACCATTTCCCTAAAGGTTTTATTTGACAAATCCACCGTTTTATTTTTATCTAATGATTTGCAAAAAAATAAACACAATGGTAGGTGAATCAAACACTGTGATAGGTTAGTTAAACAATATGATAGATAAATTTAACTATATGGTATATGTAAATTAAACAAAATGGTATGTAAATTAACCAACATAGTAGATATAAATATATTTAGCTAAATAGCTATATCCCTAGCTAAATAGCTAGGTAGGTAAAATAAACAATATGGATATTAATCAACATAGTAGATATAGTTAACTAGGTAAGTAAATCAAACAATATGGTAGGTAAATTAATCAATATAGTAGATTAATTTAACTAGGTAGGTAAATCAAACAATATAGTAGATATATTAATATTTAACTAGGTAGGTTAATCAAACAATATAGTAGGTAAATTAATCAATATAGTAGATATACTTAACTATCTGGTAGGTAAATCAAACATTATGATAGGTAAGTCCAATTAGACTCTTCAACAATTTTTTTACGATGATGTGTTTTCGAAATTATTGAACCAATAAATAAGACATGTACAACATTTTAAGCACTAAAGACATGACAAAATAGCCGAATAAAGAGGGGCCCTTGTTTAATATGCAACAGACATGTTAAAATTGAAAATTATTTAAAATAACTCTAAACCTAAAAGTTACTAAATACCCTAGATTAGAACTTATGAAAATTATGTTAAAATCAATAACCTTTTGAAAAGTTGTAACCTAAGATATAATTTAATAGAAAATGTTATTAGGAGACTCAGTTGTCCTCCATAGTGAATCAATATTCAATTTTCATTTAAAGACTGAGTACTCAATTTGATTATCAAGTTTTCTGGAGGGGGAAATAAAAGTTGATGGTTTTTTCGGGAATTTCGTGTAATAAGAATTTGAGACTAAATCATTCATTTTCTACATTGGTAATTGAAAATGCTTCCGAGTGCAATGTGTGGTGGATAAATGGAGAATTCCTTATAGTTGTAAGATCATGGACTAGGGCCATCCACCGTCCGAGCAGCACCTCAGGTGTTACTAATTGCTGCCAAACAAACTGTAACAACGCTTTCCTGATCAAAGGTTTTGCGAAAAGATGGATAGAATAAGATGAATCTTAGACAACGATGTATGAAAGGAGGAAGGCTTTCTTTTCGAAAATGTTCGAACCAGCTTCATAATGGAAAGTGTTGCAGGTGTGAGAATCAGGTACGCGTTACCTCAAAACTTTTGTTTGCCGTACTGCATTAACTTTTTTATATTAAATTATATCTTTGGAACGCTTAGCTCGTCGTCAAAATATACAATAAATTCTTTATATTGCCAGCAGTCACAAAACCACGTACGTGTTTAGCACAAGTGATCCGACATAAACAGGGTATACTAGCCGTGTTAAAATCAAACATTCTAAACGTTATTATAAGAAGGAATAATAGACTCGAGCCAAATATCAGAAATTATTAAGATAATAATACTTGGCTTGTGCCTGATGTGGTAGTTTAGAAAATATAACAATAGTATCAATCATTATTTTCATACTGCCTGTCATTAAAAATATTCCCAAAGGAAATTCCCTAAAAGATATAGAAATTTAGAAAAAATATTCAAATTAATTACATTTTCATCTTGTGTTAATTACTTTGTGTGTTGATATTTCCCTTGATATTTATAATTAGTAATGTATTTCGGAAAACGAAAATTTCCTTTACTTTTTAACCGAAAATCTGCCATGTCATTTTGGCTCGATACGGAACTAGGTGGAACCTAAAAGGCTTTTCAGTACTCACTGTCAGATATGCTGCAGATTTTTTTCATTTTTGACGAATTTGTTTCTAGATCTACTGGACTCTAGAGACTTCATATAACATATACTATAAGTACTAACTATAAGCCGCATCCATAGTCTAGTTCGTTAAAGCGTCTGTTTATACTCCCCTTTGACGCTACGGAGGTTGGGGATTCGCATCCCAGGATATGCTTTCAGTTTTTATAAGATTTCAAAAAGCACTATCATCAACTTTAGACTATAATGATGTACAGGAGTCATCCCTAATGAGCAGCAAGGATCTCTAAACGAACATCATCAATATTATGGTTAGGATATTAGGATCATCAGGTGATACAATGTGAATCTTTGAACAAAACGTGTCTGATGCTATTACAATGCCTTCCTTTACAAACAAAGAATAGGAATGCAAAACCCGGGATGTATTTTGTAAATAAATATTTTGATTAAACCAATGATATCAATTTTAAGTAGCAGAGAAAAGTTTAAATTAAATAAATTGTATATTATTACTTGTGCATTTTATTATTCTACATTAAATATAAATATTATATTCATAAATATAATTTGTTTTGTTATTTTCAAGTAATATTAACAATATTGCTTTATTCTTATTATTACTATAAAATAAATAAGATATTTTTGGCATGGAGATCCTCAAGCTAGGCGAATTTTTATTTAAATGCTTACTTCCTTGTTCGAAATTCTATTTCATATTTAAGTTTTTGTTTATGCTTCATAACCTGATCTTAGAATCACTACTTGTTTTTCAAATAAATGAAAGTCTTGACTAACAGATAATACTAAACTATGCGCATTCTTCAAAGAATCACCTCTGCACAATATCTTGCACTCTAATTCAATTTTTAATTTTTCATAGCACATTTCGTTTGAAGTTTATATAGAATAGAGTAACAAGTAGTAATCTCACGGCTTAGGTTGTAAAGCATAAACAATAAGCTTAGGCAACAATGGAATTGATGAGCAATGAAGCGAGCATTTAAAAAGGAATCAACCGGATTGAGCAGACCTCCACATCAAAATCAATTTTAGTAAGAGATACTACTTTAGATAAAAGTAAAAAAATGTTTAGTTATGTTTGGGCTCATATTTGAGCTCATACTTTGAGGGCTCAAATCACTCCAGACAGAAGTCATTATACCCCCAGCCCCCAAAAACCCAGAGAGTGACCGTAATTGCATAAAACATATTTTTCGAGATAAGGAACTCTAAAAAAATTTGGACAAACTTCCGGGTTCGACACCCTTCATACCTCACACATTTGCGATTTTTCCAAAGGAAATTCGCTCAAACAATTATATTATCAATTTGTGTTGAGTTGAAAGATATATTGTAATCCTTTACTCTCAAGAGAGACAGAAAAATATTAAATAAGGAAACTCCAGGAATACAATTTTTGCACCAATATTTGGTTTTAGCGGATTCCCAAAGGAAAACAAATTTTACTTTCCTCATCCTAAGATAATAGCTCCTGTCTATTAAAATAGTGATTCTCTGTAGTTCTTTTAACCCAAGTTAGTTATAATAAAGAAACCAAGGAAATTAAACTTTTGTGGATAAATCAAGCAATTTAGTAGAATAAAACAAAATAGGAACAAATGGTAAAATTCTGCTTCATAATGTAAGTCAAGGCATTACTATTCGTCTATGTTCTTGGGTGTTTCTAAGGAAAGGGGCTTAAACATTTAGAAAATAGAATAATTAACCAATGAGTCCACGAAGTGCTGTGCATAGATGATTTTGAAACGATAAACATAGTTTCGTTTAGCTGATGATATGAACATGCAAATATTGCTTTTCATACAACTGGGAATATTGACAAACAATTAGTCATGCTACTGCTGACACTATGGCTCATAAACCAATCAAATTTAAGCAAGGAATGGATTTTTAGACAAGGAAAAAAGCATTCTAAAGATAATTGATGCTGTTCGTAGTCCTTGCGCCAATTTCGCTTTATAAAAATTGTTATTTAATATTAAATTTCAATAAGTTAGAATATTTTTTAAAGTGTGTAAAGATACTGCGGTCATGTTTAAATAAGATAATTAAATAGCCGATTTGTTTTATTTTTTTTAAACGTTAAACCTCTTAGGAGTACAAAAGTAAAACAGCATAATTGAAAGTCAAACATTAAAAATAATAAAACCTCACACAAATAGCGAAAGCAAATAAATGATCTTGCTAAGAGAGTTTCATTCGTATTTAGCAATTGTGATACCACACGAGCACGAATATCCCTAATGCATACATGCAATAATATTAAGTAAGTAGAAATGAGAGAGGGTAAGAGGGCGGAAATGGGAAGGTTATACTTCTGCTCTGATGAGAGAGTGCAGAAATATAACAAGCAAGAATAAAATAAAAATTCACTTAGTCATAACTCCAAGGATAAAGTTATATCATACATAAGGATGAAGTATGATTTGTAGAATCAGTTGTGATTATAGTCTAATATCAGGTTGTAAATTTTCACAAGGTAATAAAATAGCTAATGAGAAAGAGAAACGGGGAGTCTCGCAACTATTCCTCTCTTCATAGTATTACCTCAAAAATAATCTTGACCCTATGTATCTTCTATTATATCTACGGACTCGCTTCACTCATCGATAGACGATAAGAGGGACATTTTAGCAGAGTGAGTTCAGGCTCTGTCGGCGCCCTGATGAGTTAGACGTAACGAAACAGAGGGGGAAATGACATTATGTCGAGTATCAATGATGAAGAATGTCGAATGATAGAACAGTTCCCAGATGTAGCATTGCATTTTGCTTGTTACATTTCCTAGGTGTCTCTCGCACAATTATATTGTGTCAACTATTCATGTTTTGCAAAACTCGGAGGTATCAAATAATATATGTTTTGGGGACCAAACATGACGACGGTAAGAGATCACTGCTCGTCTCTGGTAAATACTTTAAATTATATTCTTCGGAATTAATTGAAGGTCAGAGTGAGTTTAGGCTCTGTCGGCGCCCTGATGAGTTAGACGAAACGAAACAGAGTGGGACATCTAAACTATTCATGTTTTGCAAAACTCGGTAAAATCAAATGATATAAGGGCATTTTATATTTCCAGCAGTCATCCATCCATGTAGTAACCACGCTTGATTCTGCTTAACACAAGTACCAAAACCAGACAAACAATCTTATAAGACGGCGCCTCCACCATGTCCCGTTTAGAGCATTTAAACTAACATATTGTTGGTTTGGGGGACTCGCTTCGCTTGCAAGAGGGCAATTTTGTGTGAGAGAGGTGTGTTGATTTTAGGTGGAAAAATTAAATAACTCATAACTTCGACAACATTTTTATTTTTAGTTGTTTACAAACTACTTGATAAATTATTTGATATAAGTTAAGGAGAGCTGTCAATTAGTTTACTGGTTACAAGTATTTATGACTAATTTTATATGAAAGTTAACGATTGAGTGTAAACATGATTAAGTTAAAGAATTACTTGAACTTTTAAAGTTGAGAAAGTAGAAATGACTTCTTTCTTTAAAGATGAAACCATTTCTTAGTAACGGGTTCCTTCTTTAAGAAGAATCTTAGCAAAATTTAATAGACAAGGAGTGGTGACACACGGGGTACCTGGTTCAGTTTTTATTCGCAATAAATAGTATTACAGCAATAAATAGTCATTGCTATTTAAAATTAAGTATGTTTGTGCTTATTACAATGGAGGATAGCAATGCTGGATCATCCATACAGATGCTAATCTCCGGATGCCAATAGTAAAGAAGCTGTTAAGGAAGAGAAAAATTGGAACATGTTTGCCGGTCCTTTATAGGGCAACACGAGAAAAATCGCTCTGAAACTTATCAGTGTTGTATGATTTTTTTAAATGTTTGGCTAAGTAATTAATAACGGTTAGTGAAGCCATAAAAATTAATTTCTAGAAAGCCCAATAAGACCCAAGAGTTGGATTTTAAAGTTAGCACTGTAACAAAAACTTCTTGGGAGCTGCAAAGTTAACACACACAGGCACATACAGAAAGACAATTTTCTTAAAATCCACAGAGCAGCACCTGAAGTAAATAATTCGAGCCACATCTCGGTTTCATTTTTTTGTGCAAACCTATTATTTCTCCTATATACCTACTTAAGGTATAAATTGAGGAAAGTAATAAATCGTCAAGAATTCCTAGACACAAGAAAGATATTAGTTTTTAGAACTAAACTCTACGATGGAACAACTTTGAGAAAAAAATTTAATCAAAGACTTTGATCAAATGACAAAGACCTCATTTCATGTAGCAAGCAAAGACCTAAAATATTTTCTTGATGCCTTACAACGATCGCCACTTATTAGTTATAATTTTTGAAAAAAAAAATATATTTTATCTACTTTTATGGGATTACGGTAAATAAGATTTGAACTTACAAGAGAAATGAAAGGACTGAAAGTAATAGTGTATGCCAAGAGTACAAAAGAGGTGACTAACTGAACTTATGATACTAATATACTCTCGAGGATTTAAACATGAAATGATTTTATTTTGGTGATATCGTACTGTCACTTTGGATTATAGCCGAATACACAAAAAACTCTACTTAAGATAAACAATACATAAACCTTTATCCACAGGACTTATAGTTATACTCCCTTAGGTATTACTGACTTGTCACTTGGCGGTTTATCCAAAACTAAATAGAGGGGCAGGAAAAAGAGCAGCTCTATGAAGAACCAAAACAAAATGATTGGTTAATTTAGAATCTGAACAAAAAGAATTCCAGACTAATAGTTTTCACCAAACATTACAAAACATCCTCAGAATCAAGTAGTTTAGACTGAAGTTTGTTAGAATCAAGTTTTTTAGACTACAAGATTTCTCTAAATATCACAAAATACCCTTGACATGACTATTTTCAATATTTCAGACTACAAGAGAAAACATCATTAAAAATCTTTAACTCTTCTGTACTTCATGTAGGGTTCCAAAAAATGTTAGTAAAAGTAAAAGAGAATTTTAAACGGCTGGAATCAAAATAATAAAAAATAAATGAAACAATAGGCATTATTATTATTATAGAACAAATACAATTTTAAATATATAATTATTTACTTTATTTCTGAAATCTTAGCTGGACGGATCTGTGCCTTTAGAAATAATTTTTTGCTTTTGCCTTATTTAATTTAATAATAATTGCCTTTTAAAAAAAAAAAATTAAAAATTAATTTTAAAAATCATTTAATTTAATTTAACAAGGTGTTTAACCAACTATGATCTTTTGAACTAAACTTCCTCTTAATATTATGTCCAATCTTCTATGTAATCAAAGAAAATACGGAGCGAATTAAATTAATGTAAACAAGTTCACAATTTAAATTAAATATAAGATAAGATGCGTTCGAGGTCTTGGATTCAGAATGCCAATCTACTGAAACTAAAAGTATTACTTCACTCTCCTCAACAACCCTGTAGCTAATACTAATTTTTATTACATTGCCTCAATTTTTGTTGTATTACCTTAAAATATATCAAGATAATAGTTTATTAAGAAAAAATACATTTTTAATATATTTATGTATAACAAATTAAAAATAAAAACCCTAGGATTTGTTGAAAAATAAGAAATAAAACATTTGTCAAAGTATTTTTTAAAGGATCGAGTCATCTGAGAAATGTCAGATTAAGAGCCGGGTCTAACAAGAAGTCTTCTAGGACGCCTGTCACAGAATGGGGAAGCCCAAAATTGGGACTGCCCCTACTGAAATGGGGCTAAACTTGCCTCCGACTTATTATACTTTTACATAATAGAAAGCCCGTGATTTATACAGCATCTTCAGATATACAGTTTTTTAAATGTAATAAGCCAAATTGCGTCGTTTGTCAAAAACAAGAAAGGAATTATATTGGGATCATTGAAAATAAGATTTAATAACTATTATTTTGTCAGAAATTTTTCGTTAATCAGGCTCTCTTGGCACCTTAAAACGCTAAGAGTTCAATTACAACATGTTTTGGCCACGACAAACAAAATAAAAAAAATTCTAGATTTGTTTTGTTTGGCTATATACAGGTCTGCCTTAAGGTTACTATGCATCTCTGTCCCCCGATATTTTGAGTCTCTTTATCTGTATTGCTTCCACACTTCCTATAATAATAAAGAGACGATTCGGTGTCCCAATGGTACGGTGTAAAGTAGGACCTGGCTGTACGGTTAAGTATTATACCATGGTTTTTATTTAAATGTCACGTCTGATTATCATTAAGTGGCAAATCCTCTCTTTAATTAATGTATTAATTTCACTTAATCTGCTCCCTATATTTTAAGGTGTATGAAAATAATTTGTAAATGAAACAAACCAATAAGGTATTAATGAAATTATATTTTATTTTATAATTAGTTTCATAACTGCGGTACTGTAGTTAAGTTTACATTTCAAAAGCATAAAAAAAATATTTTCAACTTTATCAGCAGTAGTAGTAGTTTTCATGTAACATTTAGTTCTTTTTTAATTATAAAACACAGACATAAGGTTAAACGGTATTTATTTTACTTTTAAATGCATCAAATGGGTATTCCAGAACTCAATCATGAATAAACAGAAAAATAAGAGTAAATACTTTCTAAACCAAAGAATATTAATATCCATTCTTCAAAAAAATCCTTTTTTGGATCTTATTAGGTAGGCCACTTTGGGCTCCAAAAAAACCTAGCATTTGCTCTCAGGGATTTATTGCTATATCTTAAAACATGTAATATAAAACAGTACTCTATTAAATATTAAAAAAAAAATAAGGAAATATTGCAAAAAATACACAAAAGTATTCGAATATGTCCTTTAGGCGGGGAAAAACTACCTCGAGAATTTTATGTGACATATACTAGACCTATACCGCCGCGTCCTACAAGTCATAAAATCAGTATAGTTAAAACTATATCATTAATTATAAATAATATCAAGTATAAAAACCACATGATGTTGATTGTTTGATTAGTTTACAAGCATCAAAAGGCAGAAACGCATCAACTGATCTTATGACATTTCTTCCTAAAACCTCCATAAATACCTTCAAAAGGCTCTTTCACAATAATTCCGTTTCCATTCGAACAACCTATCCACTTTACCCACAACTTTAAATCCTTATTTCGACTTTTCGAAGTTAAATACATTATTTTCAGAAGACCTCATTACATGTCATACAACTATATTTAATCATTTTATGAACAAAGATAAAAATACATATATCCTATCTAATAGCTCAAAAAATTTAATGATAAAAATAAGGGACTTTAAATGAGCAAACTTCAAACCGAATCTTATTGGCAAACTTAAAATGAGTTTTTTAAATAAAAATTACGCTTAAAACTTGTTTTCTTATCTTTCTTATAGTGGTTAAAAGACCAAATAAATGCATTAAAAATAATATAATTACTGTCAGATGCCAGGTCCTGTATTTTGTTCTTTTTTCGTAGTAATGCTGTCTCATAAAAACTAAACAGCATAAACGTATGTTTTATTTGCCCTCATTAATTCTAAAGAGACTATAAAATTAGACTTGTTTTAGATTTATTTTATGAAGTTTCGTACTATAATCTGATAATATAACATTATTATTATAATTACTACTATATATTTTGCTCTTAACTATGTGTTGTAGTAAAAAGTAAAGTCAAACAAGAGAGTATGTTATTTTAAGTGAAGTTTATAGATTCTCAGGAGTTCGGGACTATTATTTTTTAAAAAACTATTACTTT
The DNA here is from genome assembly GCA_018340805.1 of Microvelia longipes. NCBI lineage: Eukaryota > Metazoa > Arthropoda > Insecta > Hemiptera > Veliidae > Microvelia > Microvelia longipes. The sequence continues at coordinate 6,398,748 of JACMZG010001893.1, read as the reverse complement.
GATTTGATATTTTTTCAGTAAAAACAAATCTCTGTCCTTCATCCTTTTTCAATATAAGTGCAAAATATTTACCCCTTTTTCTAGTGGAAACAAAAAAAAAATAAAATTTCATCTTATTTTATATCTTTTTTTTTCCCAGCAGTAAAAAAGGAGAATACTTTGTCTTTTATAAGTCCAGTTAAATAGAATTAATAGCAAGTAAAACCATGAAAAATGTCTTTTAGCACCTCTGAAAAGAACGAGGCTTGAAAAAATAGTAGAATAGGGAGATTGTTACGGTGAAAACGTTTACGTTAAAATCCTCATATAGGGCCGCAAAGTATTCCCCTATAGAAAAGAAAAACTGGGCTGGCCTAGCACAAAGATGGATGAGGTCTACATACAGGCTCATACCTAAACCCATATATATTATTACTATCCACTACTATGTTGTAACTAGGTAACCATTGTATTGTATATATATATACATAATATATATATATATATATATATATATTATATATATATATATATATATATATATATATATATATATATATATATATATATATATATATAATATATATGTCTGTGTGTGTGTGTGTATATATATATATACCTTATGGTACAACCCACCAACACATTGCCCATATAGGGTCTTTAAAAGAATAACCAATTTACTTAGATATTTTTTCTTGTCAGAATTTATAAAAAAACAACCCTTTTAACAAAATACAGAGGAAGTTTTTGTGCTGAGATCTTTTACTTAAAGATAATTACTATAAATTAAAATTAAACTAAGCCTTTCCGAGGTAGGTTATTTAAAAGTCTTTCTTGCCTTTTCAACATTTTTAGGATAAACTTAGCAGCGCTAAGTTTACTTGATGAACTAGAGTGCAAATTTTAGGTTTAATATGAATAAAATGCTCTTTTGGAACCTTTTTTTCAAATATCTCACTTCTTACCTTATCGTCGTTTTTTCATTTTTCTAAAAACAACACCTAGATTCTTTTTCGACCTAGCAACACCCTTTTCGGACTAAGAGCACACTAGCTGAAAGTAATATCATTTTCGACCTATGAGCACTTTAGCTATAAGCAAAAATCTTTTAGACCTAAGAACACACAAAGACTCTCTCATAGGTCTTAGGAAAACCTAAGAAAAGACAAAATGCGTCTAAGACAAAAACGCTCCTTCTTTTCTCTAAATCAATAGTAACTGAAAAGCATCATAATATCAGCCTAAGAGTAACATTCAAAACGAAAAGAGATTTTGAGAACATACATAAGAGTAACCTAGAAAATATTTCAAAAGGCCAAAGGCCTCAAATTATTTTGGTCTTGTATTAGTTTAATGTTGTTTTGTTACTAGTCATTGCAATAGGCACACTGCCACAGTGTTGGATAATTTTAAAACGGATAAGTCAAAAACGATAAAGATATATAAAGATCCCTAACCCTGAATAAATCCGGGTTTAGGCAAAATTTAGGACCATTAATACCATAAAATATATGTATGTTTCTGCTTCTGATTTCGAGAGCAGGAAAGCATGGTCTGGCAGTGGGGCACGTGTTGTATCTAGTTAAAGCTATAGAAAATTATTGTATAGTAACTCTTCTGTCATTAAACACAAAATGCCTGCACTAGGACTCATAAGGTAGAACACTATGTTCTATCTAAGAGAATAAGCAATAAGTACCCAACAATGAGACCTACACGCTAGGTAGTTCTACGCTACATCGCCTCTCCCAAATTACTACCAATAGCTTGATCCAATAAGTGTTAAGTTTTAAGTGAATTTCTGCATGTTGAGTCATTATTGTGGGTTAAAGATGTCATAAATATATTATACAAAATATAGCGCGCAGTATTTTTAAATAAATAACTTTTGTATTAAGTTACATTTCTATTTAATAAAGCGTTCGACAGTTACTGTCAAAAATAGTCTAGGAACTCGTACATACATGGACATCTCTATATGTATAAACCTTAAATGAACCATAACAATGTATGTGTATATATTCTTGGTCAGTGAGTCCACTCCCCCCCCCCCCCCCCATTAAAAAAACTCTAAATATACAAATAAAAAATTAAATTAATGAGGAAATAATTTGAAGATTATAATTGATTAAATTTAAAATATGGTATGTTATAGAGAAAATATAATAAATCGTCAAATACACCCGTATTAAAACTGACAAATATTCTATATTTTATAATGAAAATTCTGGCGCAGAGGTCTGCAAGCCGAGCGAATTTTCTTTGAATTGCTCGTTATTCGCTTTGCGATCCATTTCTTGCTTAAAATTTCGGTTCAAGATTCATGAACTGGGCAGTTAAAAAGAAATGAACGTATTTAAGGTTATATAAATCTATGGTCATGACTTCAAAATCGACACTTTATCCGCGCTCGATGAAAGATCAGTTTTGTTGATCTTTACATTTTAGCGCATTTGTTTTAAAAAAAGTTAAGTTACAAGAAGTAATGCTAGTGCTCAGGTTGTGAAACATGATCTCAACACTGAAGACTTAAAAAAAGGTTTTTGAGCGAAGTAGCGAGTATTCCAATAGAAATTCACCCAGCTAGCGGACCTTGGAATTATTTAGAATTATTTATTGTTACTTAGAATACACGTAAAATTTTTTTATAACACCGAAATAATAGAAACAGTAATTTAAAATATAAATTTCCTTTAAGAAATTAAGAAGTGCAGTTTAGAATTGAACCAGCAACCTCCGGATATTTCAATTCCTTCCCCAGTGCAGCGGTGGGGGGGGGGGGTAAAGAACTGGAAAGCCCAGTAATTTTATTTAAACAGCATTATAGTACAAATTAATGCAAACCCTAACTTTGCAGTTAAACATTTAATGATTTTTAACGGGTAAAAGTAATTTACCCAGTTGTATCGGGTTTTCTGGTTTCATTAAATTTTAAATCTAGTTGAATATAAAAAACAGTTTTTTTTAAAATTGTTTTTGTCCTTATGCCGATCTTTATATTTAGGATTTCTTTTTTGGTAACTTCAAGTTGCCCTATCAAACCGCACGCACCAGTTTTATTCGATTTATTGCTTCGAAACACAAACAGAATATTTTTATGAGGATTTTTCCTTAGCGAAAATATTCAAGCTTTTGAGGAGGAATAGGTCCTAATTAATAAAAAAAAAACTAATTTTGCCGAGCTTTCGATATAATTTAATCTTTTTCAAGGCTTAACATATTAAATAATAACAAAAACAGCTACATGGTAGTTTACACTAGATGTTTGGACAACAACTAGAGTAACAGACAAATAATACCGTTAAAAAAAAATTGTTACCTTTTTTGTTTTTAACGGTATTATTTGTCTGTTACTCTAGTTGTTGTCCAAACATCTATTTGTTAGCAACCATGTAACTGTTTTTGTTATTATTTAATATGTTAAGCCTTGAAAAAGATTAAATTATATCGAAAGCTCGGCAAAATTAGATTTTTTTGTATTAATTAGGACCTATTCCTCCTCAAAAGCTTGAATATTTAAAATAGAGGTCCCTATAAAAAAAAAATTTGTCTTATCGAAAATCCATAATTTAATTGTTATTTAAAAACTTTTGCTGATCCATGAAACGAGGTTTGTCTCTAAGCAATTAAAAATAAGTTTTGCGAATCTTTTATACATATACACACACACATACAGATATATATATATATATATATTATATATATATATATATATATATATTCCATGTATAAGGAAACCTCCTGCTGTAGACCAAGAAGCCTGTGCTGCAGAAAGGAGTCTTTAGAAAATATATATATATATATATATATATATATATATATGTGTGTGTGTGTGTGTGTGTGTGTGTGTGTGTGTGTGTGTGAGTATTTTGTTCAGAGATAAGAATTCCTTAGCCGGATTTCTTTAAATCCCGCCATACTGACTATCCCATTAGCGATTTTATTAAAAATAAATTCGCTAAAAGTAGATGCGTAAATGCATCGGGACTTTTAACCTTTAATTATAGATGGGATTTGTGATAAAAAATCGGAATCGGAATGATTAATGACATTGGGAAATGTAATTGAGGCAGAAAAAGAAGGAATGAGGATGAATTAAATGGTAATGGGAATTTTAGTTAAAACTAGAGCTGCGTCCCATTCAGAGCTTGATGTATTTGAGGTTTGAAAATCGTGCTTATCATTTTCATTTATGCTTAATTTAGGGAACACGATGAAGTCATGAATGATGAAATATTTCTCATGGACGAGCTCTTTAGCTCGTCCATGTCCAAAAATCCCTTTGGATTTTTTATACAAACAAATAAAACCTATGTTGTTAAGAAATATTGAAAATAATATACATGGCAAATCATTTGCTGTAAGTCATTGCGTGTGCTTAGTTATTACTATCTCCTCATGTTTTTGAGTAACCTTACCTCTAGACACTGTTTCCTTACTAGGTTACAAAAAAACGATTAAGATACTATTTCACTGTAAATTGTTTGTTTTATTAGTTTATCTTCTATTTTCTCCACAACCTTTATTAAACACATTTAATTTCAAATTTTAGAAAAACTGAAATTGAACGACATTGAACCTCCTTTTACTGTAATTGTCTAGTTAAGATGAGTTTGACAAAATTTCTATATTGTCTAAAACCATTGACAGAGATGGGCTTCGCATATCTCCCTAATGGATCATTCTATACATAGAATAGTTTAGTGTCAGTAAAAGATTTTGTCGAAGCCAAGACCAGTGCGTCATCGGCAAAACATATTATTTTTAACCTTTTGACAGCTGTCAAAGAGGTCATTGACATGGATAAGGAACAGATATGGTCCGAGACAAGTTCCTTGAGGAATAGAGTACTCAGAGGTAAAGCTATTTCCTAGTTTGCCATTTATTTTAGTTCTGTACATTCTATTCTCAAGATAACTACGAAACCACTCGAGCATTTTCCCTTTTATTCCTATGTCCTCGAGCTTCTTAATTGACACCGTACAGCACAGACTACTGATTGTGCTATACGGTGTCAAAAGCTTTCTCTAGGTCAATCTGTACTGCTATAGGTTTGTGTCCTTTGTCAAGTTGGTCAGTTAGGTAGTTAATTGTTTCAGTGATGGCGTCCTGTGTGCTTTTACCGTGCCTAAATCCGAATTGGTGGTCAGATAGTATTTTGTTTTCTTCTAAGAAGTCAGTCAAGTACTTTTTAACAATTTTTTCTAATATTTTTGATATATTGGATAACATCGCTATTGGTCTGTAATTAGAAGGTTTTACAGGGTCTTTTTTTATAAATAGGGTTAATTACAGCCATTTTCAAGCAGTCTGGAAAGACGCCCTTGTGAACACTTTGTGTGCATATGTGGTGTAATGGTTTTATTAGATGCTGATAGTTGTCCTTTAGAGTGCTCACAGTTATACCGTCTAGTCCTGGTCCTGATCCCCCCCTGAGGTCACAAATAACTTTCCTTACATCGTCTTCTAGTATTGTTAGGCCAGTTAGTTTGTTTGTTGTATTTTTTATGTTTTTTGTTTTATTTTTATTTTTATTTTTTATTTTGCTAGCGTATATTTTTCCTACTTGGTAATAATATTTACCAAAAATATCAGCTGCTTTCTCTGGCTCTATGATAGCATCTATTTCTATGTTATTTCGCTCATCTTTTACACTCTTTATACTGTCTTTATTTTTATTCTTTTTATGAGTAATTTAATTGATGACGTTACAAACTTCTGTTATTTTATTGTCAGTTTTTTTCTATTTTCTTGGCGTAATACTCATTTTTAGATTTTTTTTATTATTTTATCCAGTTGTTTGGTGTACTTGTAGTAGCTATATTTAATCCCCTGATTAAAAGGTTGTCTATATAGTTTTTCAGCAATTTTTTAAATAAATAGCAATTTAGTTAAGCTAGGAATTTATTTTATTAGTTAAGGCTCTCACCAATAAGTCTTTAACGCTAATCTTTTAATTAATGTAACCTTTACTTATACCAGAACCTTAGCCCCGGTTCAATTGCTTATCAGGTACAACCTATCTATTTTCTTAATTAATTCTTTAATTATTAAAAAATTAATAATTTCTTAATTAAATTAAGAAAAATTAATTTTTTTAAACAAATTCTTTAATTCTTTTAAGAATTCATTATGATATAAGTTCCTTATATCATTATAGACAAGTAAATATGTTTATTTCATTTAAGTACTTTATTAGTACTTTATATATTATTATCAAGTATATATGACTTTTTTAGTGACTTCTTAGGCTTAACATTCTAGAACCGTATCCTTTACATACAGTCCTCTATCCTTCTATATCCAGTTCTCTTAAAAGCTGATATACCAATTTCAGATTTTGCAAACACAATGTTTTTACCATATGACTACAATAAAATTAAAAAAAGTAAAAATACAGCAACTTGTGATCATAAAAATAGTAATACACCGTCTAGAAACCTAGTTTCACTATTCTAAGCCTATCTATCTTTAAACATCGTTATAAAAATATAAAGTGGTTTGAGAAACCAGGGATTTCCCTTAAACTTCCCTCAGACGAATGCAAGTCGTCTTAGCACAACAATCTTATCGATTATGTGCACGTATGAGGTTTATTTATCCAATTACAGAGATTAGTTCGATTGACTTTTGTTATTAGCAGTACAGATTTTAATTGGTGTCATTTAGCCCGAAGCTAAACGTTATTATATCACGTAAAATCTTTATTCAGGACCATTGTAAAGAAATAACTTGTTTAAGAAAGAGGGCGCTCTTAAACTCATAATATAACAGCTTATCAAAGGATAGAAGAATAATCGACCGGGGTTTGTCGCATTTGTATTGTGACAAATGCAGATATTTCGCAGGAGTGAATAATAAATTCTGGCACTTAGTTGCGTAAGCCTAGCGAATCTCCATTAGATTGCTTCTCTAATGTTTTGTTTCGTTGTCTTAACTTTCATTTGTTTGTCAATATCTTAAATGTTTAAAGAAAACACGCCTGTTTATTTCGTACATTGTTTAGAGCTATGCTCGCTATGGCTAAGTCGATCCAGCACAGCATTTAGTGCATAAATGCAAAGATAACTATATGCTGATCCATATTATGTTTTATTGCATTTTTTATTACTAATAAGAACCAAAAAACTTACCTCCCCTAACTTCGCAAGTAAGAAGAAGATCAGATTCCTCTACCAGAGGACCGACTACATCGTTTAAAACTTGACCTGAGTTATCAAATACTAATAACTGATGTGGAGGTACTGTAACACAAAAATAAAACAATAAATTAATCATAAATCAAAACAAAAAAGCTCTAATAATTGTTATGGAGGTATTGTAACACAAAAATAAAACACTAATATAATCATAAATTAAAACAAAAAGCTTTAATAACTGATGTGGAGTTACTGTAGCAAATAAGTATAATATCTAACTAATCATAAAGTTAAACACAAGGTATCAATAACTTGGGAGGTATTGTAACAAATTTTGATAAAACAAATTAAAAAATTAACCTTATAAAATACCAAGGATGTTGAATAAAGGGGATGACGCACTAAGTCGAATTGCCATTCAACAAAGTGACCCCATCGAAAATCAAAACATAGAGAAGAATGCAACACGAAACACACGTCAAAAACCAACTGCACATGCTTGGTACGAACTGCGCATGCTTATGATCCTTATAATAGCGCAGGTCTTAAAATTTAGAGGCAAACTTAACTCTCAATGGGTTTCCTATTGTTTTGCTAGCGAAGGTTATAAACAAATTGAAAAAAGTTCATACTTTTCAACTGTTTTTTGTCAATATTTCTTAAAATTAACAACATTAAAGAAAGTTAAGAACATTACAACCAAAATTGAATCTTGAAATCTAGCAAAACATTTCACTAGGCTAAAAAAAGACAAAATATTAACACATTTAACTTACTCTCAACGAAAAGTAAACGGTAAAGCTTCAATTACTCTCACTAAAGTGGCTACCTAGAGTCCAAAATGTAAAATATAAGCACAAATGACTTGACAAGCACCAAATGTAACAATAACGAAAGCACTGAAGAAAGTTGAGAAGCAAACTCGACAACCAAGAATTGTATAACAACTTAGCTACATAACCTGCGTTTGGCGCCTTTTTTAATTATAACCTAAGGGAAGGTAAGTTTGCTCCTATTTCTCTATCTCATACAACTTCCATGGGGTTAGAAATATTCCTTAATGCGTCATCCCCTTTATTCAACATCCTTGTAAAATACCGCTGAAGATTAATTTTTGATAATAGTGTTTAAAAGATAAAACAAATTGATCATATTAATATATAATCAATACATAACGGTTTAAGTAAAAATCAATAAGTTCACCGGAATAACCCTGACGAGGTTAACTAAAAGGTTACATCAATGTTATAACACCATTTTAATTAAAATAAAACGAAGATAGATGACAGTAGGAGAGCAACTAGTATTTTACCCAAGAATTTGAGTTATTTATTCAGTTAACTTTCCAACTGATTTCCCCTATCTCATGTTTCAAAAGGAACGCGCGAGTGTTAATATGACGTTTTTAAGGTATCAAAAGTGACACAATATAATTGATCGAGAATCGTGTTAGATATTTATGTTTTGAAGAACTCGGTAGTATCAATTGATAAGTGTCAAAATAGGTTGTAGATATTGTTGGCTGATCATTACAAAAAGGGGTTTTTGTAGGAATATTTTCATTATACAATCATACTGATTTTTTTTTTATTTTTTAAAGCGCATGTTTGACCGGGTATTCCATGCGCTCAGGTGGCTATGATATTAGTATTAGCTTTTATTAATGGTTAAATTACAATTAAAATGTATATGATTTTATCCTATTATGAGGTTTTCCAGCCTTTATTTTTTTCCCTCTATTGTTGCTTCATATATTGAAGAGAATTGTTTAAACTGTAATATTCTTATTAACATTTCTATGATTTATTATTATATTCTTCCTTAGGTTTAGGCCATAAGAGTTAAAAATTCAGGATTAAACCAGGTCACTTACATTTTAATGACTGGAAAACCTCTTACATCATAAGCAAAAATATGGTTAAAATTTTAGCAATCATTTTAGTCCTGATTTAATCTAAATACAGCATTCCGTTATTTATCTCATTTTCCATTTCAATACACATATTGTACAACGTTTAATTGATTTACAATTATTATTATTATTATTATTATTATTATTACTGCTTTATTTTCCATTTTTTACATTTCAAGAAACAAGTTATTTTATTTATATTTACAAAAGAAAAGAAGAAAATATAAAAACTTGAGAAAAGAATCAAATACAAAAACAATAATAATAATAACAAATGAACATAAATAAATAATTACAAATTATTTGTTTAGTTATTAAATTTAAAAAAAAATAAATAAAATTAGAGTTGTAATATTCTACAACGCAGTTGTATCCAGACTGCAGACAAAAGCCTTTAAGTGAGGCAAGAGATCATTCTTCATCCACAAATTCCAGTTTGGAGGCCAATTTAAACTTCTAGTTGATACCATAAAATCGCATATGTTAATCTTCTTCAAACACCAAAACACAGATTTTTTTAATAGTTGACTTTAGCGAATTTTCTTAGAAGATGGTCCACATGAGATTGGCGAAATGGAAAGGATATACAGTTCTCCAGAAAGGGTCAGGAGGAGAGAGTTCCTAATTGCAAATATATATTAATTATTAAGGTATTCTTGAAGGTTGAGAATGAAGATTATGGAGACTAAGACCCCTATTGCTGTTAAAACATTACGAAATTTTAAAATTTAACGTAGCAAGTTTAGCAAAGTGTCGTTATTAATAGTTTTTGGCATACTGAATTGAATAAAACTGGTATCTAACCTCATTACTAATGTTCAAAAATAGCCTTCAACATCACAAATAACGCAGTACAAGAGAAATGCGACCGTTAAGGGACCCAAGGGCCCGTGTGGAGAGGCCGAGGAAGCCGTAAAGCCCTGAGACTTAAATGCAACAAGGAATGCAAACATCTTGAAAACTGTCAAAATGACATTTTATTAACACACTAATCTCTTTTAGAGTCAACGGCAACAAAATTATGTTATGTTATTTTTTCAAGCTTTTAAGTTTCTTTTTTTAATATTTGCTGATTAAATTAATATTTAAAAAATACAAAAAGAAGAAAATAATTTACTAATAGTATATATTTTAATTAGTGTCAGACCAGGTGTGTTAAAAAAATCCCTATATATTAGGTAAGGATATACATAGGTAAGGAAAAATATTACATACATTATAAGAGCCCTAGCATTACCTTCCGGAACCCCTTCATTTATTGTGGCTTATGTAATTTATTAAATTTAATTATATTTCCTGGATTTTCTGCTTCTCCTAAGCCCTTTTTACTTACTTTTAGATTAGCTAAAGATCATTAATTATTTTTTGGCGCAGTCGTTTTTTATCTCTTTTTACTTAATTAAAATTAAACTAAATAAAACGGACATTAGCCGTGCGGGCGGGCGGGGTCGGAACAAGCAGGAGCGGATTCCCTAGGTAAGAAGGCACCTAGTTTTTTATCTGGTTTTTAGTTGCGATGCAGTTATGTACTTTAAGGATAAAACTTAAGTAAAGAAAGGGGGCGCGGGACGGCCTGAATAATTTATTATTCAGCTCTTCATAAATTATTAGCATTGTATAAGGGTAATTCTGCCTTCTTATTGTTGACTAAATCTTTTAGTAGGAATAAGAAGATCAAGTCCATTTATTTATTTTAGAAAAATAGTCTTTTTAACTCTTTTTAAAGTTTTTGTAAGTGCGGCCTATGACAATAAACTGGATTACCATTTGGACAACAATGCTTTCTTATTTAAATTGTTAAAAGGGACAGTGCTTTTAATATTACATATTTATAAGGAAAATATTATAAATATTAATCATAATTCTGGCATAGTCAAATGAATTGAGTAAGCTTTCAGCAAATATAAGAGGTGTTATATATAAAGAAGGAAGTAAACATTTCCACAGCAACTCTAACAGGTGTGAAGATGTATTTTGCAAACATCTATGAAGGGGCTCAAAATTAATTTTTATAATTTGGTGAATTGTCAGCCAAATCTAAACTATGCGTAATAAATAAAACTAAAAGTAAATAGAAAGTTATATTTATACGCTTCAAGTAATAATCATTAACATGAACTTATCGGGATTCATCAAGCAAAATATACCTTTTACTTAGTGGGTTCACGAAGTGGCACGCCGGTATGATGTATGTATAATGTATGATGTATTATCACGTTGACTAATAAAAAAATATGCAAGTTTAAATTAATTTTCAAACTAATTTATGGGGTACCTTAAAATTACCATGGCCGTTAATATTTGGGATTAGCTCTGGGATTAAACTGTTCCAAACAAGGACGAACTTTCTTCTTAGGAACGGACCAGAACTTTAGTGTTTTTAGCTGCTTATTTTCAAAAGGTGGGGTCCGCGAGAGGGGGAAACAAACCAGCGGCTCCGGACGAATATAAGGACGGTGGGTTGAAAGATAATAGGGATCTAGACGCCGTGTAAAATTGTGACGAAATGAGAACTATTATCGACGCCAGATACCTGAGTGCTTGCGAAGCCGCATGGAGATTGTGGGAGTTTATGATGCACGTCAGGTCTCAAACTTTTAACCATTTACCAGTCAACCTAGAAAGACAGCAAGCAATGCTCTTCGAGGAAAGGCATGAACAGGAACCCCTGGGCCGTTCTTGTCAGCCCATTCTGACAAGAACTAATTTTTGTAACTATTCCAATCGAGAACTTAAGTATTAAGTTAAGCAAACATAACTTTAAACTTAATTTGAGCTAACAGTTCCTAACAAAAAATAACATACTTCCTAGGAGGAAACAAAGAAGTTTCTAACCGTTACTTGTTTTCGGGACGTACGGGGTTGATAAATAGAGAGTTATAGTAATTTATTTTACTTTTTAATTTTTGTAAAAATTAAGTACTTAATAGAAATAAAGAGTTTATATTTTTGTATTTAATTTTTCCCTGAAAGCATATTGTGTTCCTGTGAATCTGAAACCGAAATGTCCCTAGAATTATCCGTTTTAGTAGTTTCATTTTTATCAAAGAAATTGTCTCTCGGTTAATAAAGATTTATAGCTAGTAAAGAAAAAATCGCTAAAAATGAAAAAAATGTCACTCAGCTAAATGAATTGTCATTTTTACCTTCAAAATGAATTGTAACCATTTTGGGACAAAACCAGAAGGATAGAGATCTCTATTTAATTCTTTCATTTTTTTGCTCTCTAATCCTCATCTCATTGTTGCTTAAATAATAATAAGTTTTTAATTAGGTTTCCTCAAAAAGCTTTGTGTACACAATGATTATTTTTTATTATTTTTTTTATTACGCAACTGTCTTAATAAAAAGAATAAAAGATGCTAAAAAATGAAGTATTCATTATTATTTTTTTAATTATTCTAAAAAATAATAAAAAAGTATCAGATTGTTAAGGATTATTTTATTTAATCTAGCTTAAGGAAATATTATAATTTTGGAGTCTTTTATTTAAACTTTCTCTAGACTGGACTCTTTTATCTTGTCTTGTTACTAGGACGTTCTTAAGGTTTTAGAAAATACAGAGACTTCTTAATGTTGATTTTTATTACGTTTTATGTACATTTCTTTGTAGATTAGTTGAGTGACGAAAGAGATAATAAAAGTAAATAGGAAATATTTTTACTACCCCACCCTTTATTTGAAGATAAATACAAAGTTTTTGTTTTACATTAGGCGAATTATCAGAGAAAAAAAATAGATAATTACATTGGAGCATAATAATAATAATAATAATAATTACATGAGGGGTGGTTTATCAATAATATATATATATATATATATATATATATATATATATATATATATATATAATATATATATATATATATATATATAATATATATAATATATATATATATATATATATATGTATGAGTGTGTGTTAAGTTTTCAAAACTAATTTTTCGTCAACAGGAACCACTGAAACGGACTTTTGTCATACTGCTGGACGGACATCAGGTCCATTGAAGAAAATTCGCTAAAAAGCACGAGGAATAAATCGAGCAAAACATATTTAGAGAAAACAATCTGCCAGTTATACCAACATACACAGACCAACTTGTTTTCATTTTCGGTACCAGCAGATGCTGAAACATTAATATTTGATGAAATATAAAAATGTTTCATTTTTTTATTATAATAATCCCCCCTCCTATAATAGGAGATAGAGATAAGATAATATAAGGGCAAAACTTGTTACACTGATTTCATAGCAATAAATTTCCTCAATTTAAATTACCTATTTAACCTAACCCGAGGAAGAATTTACACAATACTCATATACTTTAGCAGTGAAAGCATATATATCGAATCCTACAATAGCAACAAATTAAAATTTAACGCCATATAAAGGTCTTTACGGATAAAATTAGATGAAACAAGATAGTCCCTCACATTAATTTGAAAAATAATTATAAAATATTTAAACTAATAAGTATGCTAGATCTACTATGAATATAGCATCCAAGCTATGGTATTTGTGTTCAGTTTTGTTTTAAGGTCACGTTTCAACACAACAAACCCTGGCAAATGTCATTAACACGTAACATGAAACTCTTGTTGCTTAGTGCTATACTCTATCTATCTAATCAAGTTTGGAGAAATTTAGACGAAAATGATATTGTAAATAATTTTTACGATATCTTTTTGACGAAAAACGGTTTTATTGCTCTAACTCAGTAATGTGAATAAATGAGGCAGGGTTGGAATATGATGCGAAATATTTCGCTATTAAGGGATTTGAAATAGATGCACAGATAGTGAGAGAAAGGGAGGCAAACTTGATGCGAGGTTGTGTGAAACCTAAGCTTTAGGAAAACAAGATAGGCGATTTAACTCGCAAAGACTTCTCTTTAACTCCCTGCCGATTTAAATTGACATTTAAACTATACCACATACATTTTCACTTTTGGGATCAAATCTATAGGAGTGATCTATAATTAAAGTTCAAGAATATCTTAGACCAATTAGTCAAAGAAACAGCAAACAAAGTAGTCTAAAACAGGAGCTAATGTCTATGCCTTTTCATTCAGATATTTAAATTCTACAAGCCCTCGATCTGATCACTTAATGAAACAACAGATAGGTATTATTAACTACTTAACATTAACAAGTAATGTAAAACAAGGTTTTGACTAACTTAAGACTTTATACATCTTGCGTCTCGATATTCTTGCTTTTTTGCTCATAAATATTTTTATGATTTTAAATATTTCTGGCTCAAGTTTTTGGTTAATACTTAATAGTATAAACCAACAAAGTAGTGTTAACCAACTAAGTATAAAATAAGTATAAACCAACCACTTAAGTGTTACCATCCAGCCTGGGTAGTAACACTTGTGTTTGTATATCAGTTTTCTTGGATTTTGTGAAGGAAAGAAGCTTAGAATAATACTATATATAGAAGGAGCACTACTGATAACACGAAAGCCGGTTCACTGATGCAACTAAGTAATGCTGCCACCCTAACAATATACAATTTTCTAAAAAAAAAAGTTGGCAATACTTCCGGTTGCTGAATTATTATGTTGTATTATTAATTAATGATTGATTATACATAAAATACCAATATAAATATCGGTGCATTACAATATTTTAAGCATTTTAAATTGTAGTTTAACGTATTTATTTAAATTATATATAAAAAGTAGTCCTCGTCAACTAAATGTAGATTCTTGTTTTCCGCCACCCTTTTGCCATCTAAGACCAGTTTTATAAATAATCAGCAGGTGTTTTTTTTAGTTATTATATTGTTCTTTACGATCATTCTTCATTAATAGATATTTATGACAAATATTTAAAATAATGTTTGTTGTCAGGTTGGCAGCATTACTTAGGTGCACCAGTCAACCGGCTATCGTGTTATCAGTGGAATTACATTGTGTTTACGGTCCTGTGCTCCTTCTATACATAGTAATATTCTAAGGAAAGAAGCTTGTTTATCCAATAGGTTGTACATAATCAAGCTTGCTCACTTTCCAAAATCAGCCCTGCAATTGTGACTCTACAATGCTTAGTTTATGCCAATCTTTAACATTTGTAGCGTATTTCTTTTGAAAATCTAGTAAATGTGATAATCAAGTAAAAGTGTTATATTTCCACACTAAGAAGCATTAACCGGAAACTTTACTAAGAGAAGAAAAGTTAAAATACCTCGCTTAGTCTGTAAAAAAAGTCAAAACCCTACAAAAGCTCTCAGTGTATATTGTCCTGTACTCAACAAAGTAGGGTTTTTGAGGGTCTGTAGCGTGTATATATAGCGGCTATATATACATAAATAGTATTATACTATCTTTAAAGGTCGTGCCATGTAGATCAAAAACAATAAAAAAAATCATCCAAATCGGCCAAGCAGAAGTGGGGCAAGAAAGCAAGCTATACAAAGAATATTCATCTGGCTTGGCAATCTCCGCGTCAACATTATTTAGTAGTTTATATAATATATATTATGCTATATATATATATATATATATATATATATATATATATATATATATATATATATATATATATATATATATATATATATATATATATATATATATATATATATATATAATATATATAATATATATATATATATATATATATATATAATATATATATATATATATATATATATATATATATATATATAATATATATATATATATATATATATAATATATAATATATATATATATATATATATATATATTATATATAATAATGAAAAGGAAAGTACTCAGCGTACGTAAATAATAATTGTAAAATAATAATAACTTACAGGAGGTGAAAAACGAGAGTTTGTAGGAGTTTAGAAATTTTCGACGAGTTGTCTTCTTCAGCTAGGTTAGCGGGAGGTTCCCAGGCGACTGGCCGGTAGAGTTAACATACACGGCTTAAAGTGTATTGTTTGCCGACGTGTTGCGATCTCTAGCGGATGGGTGTAGGTACTACTATCATAGTCTAGGAGGTGGTGAGCTCTAGTAGACGACAACAAAACTACACACCCAGGTTTAAAACGAAACCGCGAACATTTAACTATAAAAAACAGCGCCTAGCACTTTTACGCACCCGGGAACGAGGTATTGGAGATAAAGGAAGGGAAGAAGGATTATTACAATTGTTATAACAATAAGGGAGATAACATAAGGCAGTTTAATTTAAATGATAATAATAATAATAACTATAGAAATAGGTGAAGTGTATTTTAGGATGAAAAAGAGAAAAAAAGGGAGAAAAGAAGAGATTGTTTAAAATAAATAATATTATAAGTTCAAAAATAAATAAAGAAGCAAGAAAGTAAGGAAAATAGGAACACTAAGTGATGAAAAACGAAATAACGATAGATCTACATATATAACATAACATATACACATTTATACGTATAATATAATTCAAATAAAAGTTGATAAATAAAATAAGCTGGATAAAATAAAAAATAAATAAAAGAATAATAAAATAAATAAATAAGAGAAATAAATAATTGAATAAAAGTTAATAAAATTATTATCTAATATTTTATACCAGGAGGGTTCTGGAATTGGTCACCAGTTGATATGCAGTTTCCATTAACCTTCTGTCTTGATCAGATGTGCCGGGTGAAAGAGTTTTAAGTATTCGAACTGAGTAGCATTCGTCAAAACTAAGTTTGTGTGAGATAGCATGGGCGGCAACTGGTAGATGAATCAGGTTGTGGGTAACAGAACTACGGTGATTGTTGATGCGGTAATTTAGGGGTGTGCAGGTTTCTCCTACGTAGAAGGCATCACAGATATTGCACTCTAGCACATAAATTACGTTGGAAGACTTGCAATTAGCTGAGCATTGGATGGTATAAGATATATTAGTGCTGGGGCTGATGAAATTGGTAGATGGGTTTGTTAGATTGCAAGTGAGGCAGCGGGGTCTGTTACATTTACTCATGCCTGGACTAAGGTTAGGTGTAATTTTTTGATCCGGATTAGTACGGACGACAAGGTTTCTTAAGTTCGGAGGTCTGCGGAATGAAATGGATGGAGGCTTGGGCAAAAGTTCTCTAGTTAGAGGAGAGCTGTTAAGAATTGGTAATCCAGAACGTAGGACTCTTTTTAAATTTTGTAGGCCGGGATAATAAGTGGTTACTAAATTGACTGGGTTTCCTAACGTAGGATCAGGAGGCTGCCTGGGGTAATATGGTTTGTTAATTTGCCTAGTAACAAGTGGTTCTGGGTAACCTCGAGCAAGAAGAGCTTGGGAGAGACCAGAGGTAAAATTTTGTAAGCTTTCATCGTCAGAACAAATTCTGCGTCCTCTGGAGGCTAGGGAATATGGTAAAGATTGTTTAGTGTGTGAAGGGTGGCAAGATGAGAAGTGGAGGTATTGTTGGTGGTTCGTAGGTTTTATATGTACGGAGGTATTGAACGAGCCATTAGTTAATGTAAGGTCGACATCAAGGAATGTAGCAGAGGTTTTGAATATGACCAAGTAAAACTAACACTAAAGCTGGAATTTAAAGAATTCAGAAAGACTAATAGAGAGTTTAGATCATATTGCCATATCATGAAGATATCATCTATGAACCTTCGCCAACAGAGCGGCTTTAAAGGTTTTGAGTGAGGAAAGATTGTTCAAGATGGCCCATAAATAGATTAGCATAGGATGGCGCAAACTTAGTGCCCATAGCCGTACCTTTGACTTGAAGATAAAATTCGTTTTCAAAACGAAAGGCATTAGTGGTGAGTACTAGCTTGGCAAGCTGGACCAGAAAATCTGTTGAAGGAACATGAGGCTGAGGGCGTTGGTTTAAAAATGATTCCATAGCTGACAAACCTTCGTCGTGGGGAATATTAGTGTACAATGCCGTCACATCTATGGTTACTAGAAAAGCATCAGGGGGGAGGGGGGCAGGTAATGAGCGAATAAAATTTAAAAAAAATTACACCTAACCTTAGTCCAGGCATGAGTAAATGTAACAGACCCCGCTGCCTCACTTGCAATCTAACAAACCCATCTACCAATTTCATCAGCCCCAGCACTAATATATCTTATACCATCCAATGCTCAGCTAATTGCAAGTCTTCCAACGTAATTTATGTGCTAGAGTGCAATATCTGTGATGCCTTCTACGTAGGAGAAACCTGCACACCCCTAAATTACCGCATCAACAATCACCGTAGTTCTGTTACCCACAACCTGATTCATCTACCAGTTGCCGCCCATGCTATCTCACACAAACTTAGTTTTGACAAATGCTACTCAGTTCGAATACTTAAAACTCTTTCACCCGGCACATCTGATCAAGACAGAAGGTTAATGGAAACTGCATATCAACTGGTGACCAATTCCAGAACCCTCCCTGGTATAAATATTAGATAATAATTTTATTAACTTTTATTCAATTATTTATTTCTCTTATTTATTTATTTTATTATTCTTTTATTTATTTTTTATTTTATCCAGTTTATTTTATTTATCAACTTTTATTTGAATTATATTATACGTATAAATGTGTATATGTTATGTTATATATGTAGATCTATCGTTATTTCGTTTTTCATCACTTAGTGTTCCTATTTTCCTTACTTTCTTGCTTCTTTATTTATTTTTGAACTTATAATATTATTTATTTTAAACAATCTCTTCTTTTCTCCCTTTTTTTCTCTTTTTCATCCTAAAATACACTTCACCTATTTCTATAGTTATTATTATTATTATCATTTAAATTAAACTGCCTTATGTTATCTCCCTTATTGTTATAACAATTGTAATAATCCTTCTTCCCTTCCTTTATCTCCAATACCTCGTTCCCGGGTGCGTAAAAGTGCTAGGCGCTGTTTTTTATAGTTAAATGTTCGCGGTTTCGTTTTAAACCTGGGTGTGTAGTTTTGTTGTCGTCTACTAGAGCTCACCACCTCCTAGACTATGATAGTAGTACCTACACCCATCCGCTAGAGATCGCAACACGTCGGCAAACAATACACTTTAAGCCGTGTATGTTAACTTACCGGCCAGTCGCCTGGGAACCTCCGCTAACCTAGCTGAAGAAGACAACTCGTCGAAAATTTCTAAACTCCTACAAACTCTCGTTTTTCACCTCCTGTAAGTTATTATTATTTTACAATTATTATTTACGCTGAGTACTTTCCTTTTCATTATTTATATTATATTATATATAATATATATATATATATATATATATATATATATATATATATATATATATATATATATATATATATATATATATATATATATATATATATATATATATATATATATATATATATATATATATATATATATATATATATATATATATATATATATATATATATATATATATATATATATATATATATATATATATATATATATATATATATATATATATATATATATATATATATATATATATATATATATATATATATATATATATATATAAGCATAATATATATTATATAAACTACTAAATAATGTTGACGCGGAGATTGCCAAGCCAGATGAATATTCTTTGTATAGCTTGCTTTCTTGCCCCACTTCTGCTTGGCCGATTTGGATGATTTTTTTTATTGTTTTTGATCTACATGGCACGACCTTTAAAGATAGTATAATACTATTTATGTATATATAGCCGCTATATATACACGCTACAGACCCTCAAAAACCCCTACTTTGTTGAGTACAGGACAATATACACTGAGAGCTTTTGTAGGGTTTTGACTTTTTTTACAGACTAAGCGAGGTATTTTAACTTTTCTTCTCTTAGTAAAGTTTCCGGTTAATGCTTCTTAGTGTGGAAATATAACACTTTTACTTGATTATCACATTTACTAGATTTTCAAAAGAAATACGCTACAAATGTTAAAGATTGGCATAAACTAAGCATTGTAGAGTCACAATTGCAGGGCTGATTTTGGAAAGTGAGCAAGCTTGATTATGTACAACCTATTGGATAAACAAGCTTCTTTCCTTAGAATATTACTATGTATAGAAGGAGCACAGGACCGTAAACACAATGTAATTCCACTGATAACACGATAGCCGGTTGACTGGTGCACCTAAGTAATGCTGCCAACCTGACAACAAAACATTATTTTAAATATTTGTCATAAATATCTATTAATGAAGAATGATCGTAAAGAACAAATATAATAACTAAAAAAAACACCTGCTGATTATTTAATAAAACTGGTCTTAGATGGCAAAAGGGTGGCGGAAAACAAGAATCTACATTTAGTTGACGAGGACTACTTTTTATATATAATTTAAATAAATACGTTAAACTACAATTTAAAATGCTTAAAATATTGTAATGCACCGATATTTATATTGGTATTTTATGTATAATCAATCATTAATTAATAATACAACATAATAATTCAGCAACCGGAAGTATTGCCAACTTTTTTTTTAGAAAATTGTATATTGTTAGGGTGGCAGCATTACTTAGTTGCATCAGTGAACCGGCTTTCGTGTTATCAGTAGTGCTCCTTCTATATATAGTATTATTCTAAGCTTCTTTCCTTCACAAAATCCAAGAAAACTGATATACAAACACAAGTGTTACTACCCAGGCTGGATGGTAACACTTAAGTGGTTGGTTTATACTTATTTTATACTTAGTTGGTTAACACTACTTGTTGGTTTATACTATTAAGTATTAACCAAAAACTTGAGCCAGAAATATTTAAAATCATAAAAATATTTATGAGCAAAAAAGCAAGAATATCGAGACGCAAGATGTATAAAGTCTTAAGTTAGTCAAAACCTTGTTTTACATTACTTGTTAATGTTAAGTAGTTAATAATACCTATCTGTTGTTTCATTAAGTGATCAGATCGAGGGCTTGTAGAATTTAAATATCTGAATGAAAAGGCATAGACATTAGCTCCTGTTTTAGACTACTTTGTTTGCTGTTTCTTTGACTAATTGGTCTAAGATATTCTTGAACTTTAATTATAGATCACTCCTATAGATTTGATCCCAAAAGTGAAAATGTATGTGGTATAGTTTAAATGTCAATTTAAATCGGCAGGGAGTTAAAGAGAAGTCTTTGCGAGTTAAATCGCCTATCTTTTTTCCTAAAGCTTAGGTTTCACACAACCTCGCATCAAGTTTGCCTCCCTTTCTCTCACTATCTGTGCATCTATTTCAAATCCCTTAATAGCGAAATATTTCGCATCATATTCCAACCCTGCCTCATTTATTCACATTACTGAGTTAGAGCAATAAAACCGTTTTTCGTCAAAAAGATATCGTAAAAATTATTTACAATATCATTTTCGTCTAAATTTCTCCAAACTTGATTAGATAGATAGAGTATAGCACTAAGCAACAAGAGTTTCATGTTACGTGTTAATGACATTTGCCAGGGTTTTGTTGTGTTGAAACGTGACCTTAAAACAAAACTGAACACAAATACCATAGCTTGGATGCTATATTCATAGTAGATCTAGCATACTTATTAGTTTAAAATATTTATAATTATTTTTCAAATTAATGTGAGGGACTATCTTGTTTCATCTAATTTTATCCGTAAAGACCTTTATATGGCGTTAAATTTTAATTTGTTGCTATTGTAGGATTCGATATATATGCTTTCACTGCTAAAGTATATGAGTATTGTGTAAATTCTTCCTCGGGTTAGGTTAAATAGGTAATTTAAATTGAGGAAATTTATTGCTATGAAATCAGTGTAACAAGTTTTGCCCTTATATTATCTTATCTCTATCTCCTATTATAGGAGGGGGGATATTCCATCAAAATTAATGAAACATTTTTATATTTATCAAATATTAATGTTTCAGCATCTGCTGGTACCGAAAATGAAAACAAGTTGGTCTGTGTATGTTGGTATAACTGGCAGATTGTTTTCTCTAAATATGTTTTGCTCGATTTATTCCTCGTGCTTTTTAGCGAATTTTCTTCAATGGACCTGATGTCCGTCCAGCAGTATGACAAAAGTCCGTTTCAGTGGTTCCTGTTGACGAAAAATTAGTTTTGAAAACTTAACACACACTCATACATACATATATATATATATATATATATATATATATATATATATAATATATATATATATATATATATATATATATATATATATATATATTAAAATTATTGATAAACCACCCTCATGTAATATTATTATTATTATTATTATGCTCCCAATGTAATTATCTATTTTTTTCTCTGATAATTCGCCTAATGTAAAACAAAAACTTTGTATTTATCTTCAAATAAAGGGTGGGTAGTAAAAATATTTCCTATTTACTTTTATTATCTCTTTCGTCACTCAACTAATCTACAAAGAAATGTACATAAAACGTAATAAAAATCAACATTAAGAAGTCTCTGTATTTTCTAAAACCTTAAGAACGTCCTAGTAACAAGACAAGATAAAAGAGTCCAGTCTAGAGAAAGTTTAAATAAAAGACTCCAAAATTATAATATTTCCTTAAGCTAGATTAAATAAAATAATCCTTAACAATCTGATACTTTTTTATTATTTTTTAGAATAATTAAAAAAATAATAATGAATACTTCATTTTTTAGCATCTTTTATTCTTTTTATTAAGACAGTTGCGTAATAAAAAAAATAATAAAAAATAATCATTGTGTACACAAAGCTTTTTGAGGAAACCTAATTAAAACTTATTATTATTTAAGCAACAATGAGATGAGGATTAGAGAGCAAAAAAATGAAAGAATTAAATAGAGATCTCTATCCTTCTGGTTTTGTCCCAAAATGGTTACAATTCATTTTGAAGGTAAAAATGACAATTCATTTAGCTGAGTGACATTTTTTTCATTTTTAGCGATTTATTTTAAGGCCCTAAAACGGGCATTATTATTATTATATATAGCTAAAGGATTATGATGAGGCGACTCATCCTTGAAATCTTCATTTCTTTTTCACCCTTAGTTTACTAGATATCTTGCCTTAAAGTTGGATGTTTTTTGACCCTTACTAAATAATTCACTTATGATAATTTTTAACAAACTTTCATTTAAAATTGGTACTATATAGATAAACTTCATGTAATTATGTATGTTATATATATATAATAACAAAAATCAAACATGTTGAGTTAATCCTAGTTTATTAAAGAACTATTGAAGACGAAAGTTAATTCTAACCTCAAATTTCAAGTATAATGAAAACTGGTGGTTACTAGCGCTATGTGGTAAAGAACTTAACAACTACAAATATTAAGTTTATTCTAAATATTTTTCATCTATTGATGCGATTTAAATAGACTAAACTACATTGGTAATATTTACTATTAGTGTTCTCTAATAGAGAGCATCAGAACTGAAGTTTTTTAATCATATTTTGTCAGGAGTTACTATTGCCAAGAATTATCATTTCTTTATTTTTTTTAATAACTATAATTTTACCAAAAGTAATGAAATACCCACCAAAAACACAGTCAGTAAAAAAGCCAAGTCTAGCGCAAAAATTAGAGACCTTATTTCACGAAAAGGATTTAAAAAATTTTACCAAAAGTAATGAAATACCCACCAAAAACACAGTCAGTAAAAAAGCCAAGTCTAGCGCAAAAATTAGAGACCTTATTTCACGAAAAGGATTTAAAGAAATTTTACCAAAAGTAATGAAATACCCACCAAAAACACAGTCAGTAAAAAAGCCAAGTCTAGCGCAAAAATTAGAGACCTTATTTTACGCCAAGTTATATCAGCTTCACACATTGATGATATCACCTCAACGTGACGAGACCAGTACGTAGAGCACGCAGACGTCTACAATAATATCTACGCAGATCGTTCTGTTTAATATCCGCGCTATTTCGTAGAGCAACCAGTTCCTTAAATAGTACAATACCTTACGATGTATACGGGCCAATTCACAAAGTAAATCATCAATATGAGAGGCCGATAAGACTTGGCATAAAATATGATCTCAAGTCATTTCACGTTAAGCTTGGCTTTTTTAAGCTAGAATTTTTCATACGTTAAATACAATATTATCAGATTTAAAGTCAATACAGATATTATTAGCCAAAAATATTACTACAAATTCAACGATAAATAATTATTTCGTATCAGTAATAAAAAAATGACAGAAGCAAAAAAAAGAAGTATTATTTAAACAGTGGTAATTAATTATAAAGGTCTCTTAAGTCTTCATTAATGATGGTCTAAAAATTTATAAATTTAGGTAAAGTTAGAAGTCGATTAAATTGTGCCATTTATTAATGATTTGCAAAACTCGGTAGTATTAATAATAATAATCATTAATTAAATTTATATAAAAAAATTCAATAAATCGATTAATGAAACCGAGGTACTACATTTAAATAGGCCGGAGCTGTGGTTTTGAGTTCGCCTTTATATTAACTTTTAATACATGCAAATAAATTATTTCTACTTTCATATTTGCTATTATATTAGGTAATTAATTTTATGTTAAAAAAATTAATATAATTTAAATTTGCAATAAAAATGTGAATTACAAAACAAGCAAAACAAATAACATTACACAAAATAAACTTTAAGAAAACATGAAAACATTTTTATAAATATCCCACAGTACTACGTATAATAGTTTAAATAAGTATTTTAAACTAAATTTTTATCTAAATAACATGAATAGAAAATAAATGTATTTAAATTATTTTGACTATACAACCAAATTTAAAATACTATTATAAAATAAAATATAGTTTATTAATATTTTTTAATGAATTTAGAAAATGACTTGTTAATTTATAGTTTTAAACTTTTTTTTTTTTTTTTTTTTTTTTTTAGTTAGTTCAGCCTTAAGTTTTAAAATTTGACTTAAGTTATATAAATTGATTAATGTGTTTAAAATTTACGGGAAAAATACTGTTTACAATTTTAATATTTATGATTGAAATACTTTAAACTGTCTGAAAATGTACATCTTATTAATATTAAATCAATTCGAATATTATTTAGTATTAGTTTTTAAATTTAAATATTTCAGAGTGCACAATTAAATTTATTTTTTGTCATTTATTTATCACCATTATTTATTTTATTACATCATAAAAAATTTACAATCGGTCTAATTTGTATTTTTTTATTTTTTACTATTTTATATTGTTTATTCATTGTTGTTTTTCCTTATTATTCCTATTATGTTTTAACCAGGCGTGTTGTATACACAGATACAATTTGCTAGGTATCTGCATTCTTCCCTTTCTAGAGTAATCATCTTTCATGCCACTCCAAGGTCATAACACTTCCTCATCCCAAAACTTGGTAGAACAACATATATATTTTACATACGTCTTTGCGATTTTAGAACTATGGGCCGGACCAAATTAAACAAATACCGAAAATATAATTGTGCGAGAGACACCTAGGAAATGTAACAAGCAAAATGCAATGCTACATCTGGGAACTGTTCCATAATTCGACATTCGTCAATTTTGATGGCTCGACATAATGTCATGTCCCACTCTGTTTCGTTACGTCTAACTCATCAGGGCGCCGACAGAGCCTGAACTCACTCTGACCTTCAATTAATTCCGAAGAATATAATTTAAAGGATTTACTAGAGACGAGCGGTGATCTCTTACCGTCGTGATGTTTGGTACCCAAAACATATATTATTTGATACCTCCGAGTTTTGCAAAACATGAATAGTTGACACAATATAATTGTGCGAGAGACACCTAGGAAATGTAACAAGCAAAATGCAATGTTACATCTGGGAACTGTTCCATCATTCGACATTCGTCAATTTTGATGGCTCGACATAATGTCATGTCCCACTCTGTTTCGTTACGTCTAACTCATCAGGGCGCCGACAGAGCCTGAACTCACTCTGACCTTCAATTAATTCCGAAGAATATAATGTGAAGTACTTACCAGAGACGATCGGTGCTCTCTTACTGCCATCATGCATGGCAAGCAAAACATATATCATTTAATACTACCGAGTTTTGCAAAACATGAATAGTTGACACAATGTAGCAGTAGCCAGATGTAGTAGCCAATGTAGCATTGCATTTTGCTTGTTACATTTTCCTAGGTGTCTCTCGCACAATTATATTGTGTCAAACTATTCATGTTTTGCAAACTCGGTAGTATCAAATGATAAATACCGAAATACGAATCCTGGTGGGGACAGAATGCTGTTAGCTGAGAGGATATAAAGGGTACAAATAGCAAGAAACATTACACTAAGTTATCGCTGTTAACTATTCTAAATTTCCGCACATGTGAAATTACACAGTACATTTTACAAACGCTTAAATGCTTCTCTGCTTCATAAAGTATCAATAAACTTTTTCAACAACTAAAACACAAAAACTAATAAAGATAAAAAAATTGTCGTCAGACAATTACCTGTGGAAACTTTGAAATTAGAAAAAGGGTGTCGGAGAAAAAACTGCAACGTTAATACATTTAAAGGTTATTAAAAAGAAAGATAGGGAGTGCTCATCGTTGCATGAATCCTTGTCACCAGGAATTAATGCGCAAAGTTTTGCCCCGAATTGTGTGTTAAGTGCTGTTAAAGGTGAGATTTATGGCCATGATAAATACATTTCAGACTTTTTTTCGTTATTATATCCATCAAAGTTTGCTTCTATAAAAGTTTATTTTACAATTAGTTGTAACCAGAGGTGAAAGAATAATTTTGGGAGGATGAGCACTCACAATTTTGGTGTGATACACGTTCTGTTGAGTAGTGACTGAAAAGAAAAGAGACGGGAAGAAATATATTGACTGAGAAGAATCTAGAGCAGAAACTGAAATTGCGCTGACTTAATTAAGATCTAACAGATTAGGTGAATCAAGATATTAATTTATAAATAAGGTAAATAATTATCTAACCCGAGAGCTGATTGCAAAGGGAGGAATAAACTACTAAGAAAAGCCTATGTAAGTAGGCCATATATTTGAGACATGTTACTAACTGCCTTACTTACGGCAGCAGAATACTATTAACACGCTTTGTGCTTACGTATAACAAAGAGGTGTAAGTGAAAACCATACTAGAACTCCATCAAGAGATTGGGCAGGCCACCTACTATACCATATAGATTTTATTAGCGAATTTCCTTTGGGAATAAAATTCGCTAATGGGATAGGCGTCATGGCGGAAGTCGAACCTCGGACCACGACACAAATCCGTTTCAGAGATCCCTAATGACGAAAACATACGTTTCGCGAAACTTTAAGTCGAACCGGCGCGGTGGTCCGCTGTCGGGCGAATTTAATTTAGAATGCGTGTTTCCGTGTTAAACAACCCATTTCTTGCTTATGCAAGAACCATGCCCATTGCGTGGTTCCGGTTCATGCTTTAGAACCTAAGCAGTTACTCAATTGTCAAGCACTGCTCGTAACTCATTTTGTCTGTATTTTCCAAAGGAAAAGCGCTAAAAACTTTAAAGATAACTGACTAAGCTTAAAGATAAATAACTAAGCTTTAAACTAGTGCAAATAATAGTGCGTACTTCTAATTATAGAGGCATAGTTTTGTACAACCAACTAGATAATTATGCGCATTTTCTTTGGAAAATACAGACAAAATGAGTTACGAGCATACTGACAACTGAGCAACTGCTTAGGTTCTAAAGCATGAACCGGAACCACGCAATGGGCATGGTTCTTGCATAAGCAAGAAATGGGTTGTTTAGCACGGAAACACGCATTCTAAATGAAATTCGCCCGACAGCGGATCACCGCGCAGGAATTATTTATTTATTAGTTATAAACATATATGTAAAAAACTATAAAAATTATTATTCCAACCAGGGTTGTTGTTAAAGCACACAGAAACGCATGTAAGGAAATTCGCCCAATATGCGGACTACCGCGCCAGAATTTTTCATTATGAACCTGTATTAAGTTCTTTTTCAGTTTTTCAGCTTCCTAATTCATTAAAGTAACTTGAATTTAATTTCTTATTTGTCTCCTCAATTTTTTTTTCACCCAGCTAATTTTTAGATCTATTTTTACACCTAATAATGTAGTCATTTTACATTCAGCAATATTATTGTAATGATATTTTAAATTATTATTTAAATTATCTGATTCAGTTTTGAATAAAACTACTTCTAAAGAAGGCCTAATTTACGGCAGAAAGCTCAAATTATGAATTATTTTATATTTATCTGACCATTAAATTATCTTTTTTGATTTTTTAAATTGTTCTGTTATTCTAACAGAACAAAGGAGTGTGGTACACTCTTAAGGGACAGTCGATCACTCGTGAAAAAAAATCTGCTGTAATAATGTCGTTAACAAAATTTATAAGACAACAGCTAACTGGAAATGAGCAAGTTCAAATATATTATTAGTTAACAAAATCAATGATACATAAGTTGGAGGAGGACATAGAAAAGAGAACTTTCTGTCCATATGCTTTGTTCCCATAAGAGTAATCATACAGGGAATAGAAAAGTAAAACGAATAAATGGGCTTTTTAGAGCTCGGCAACATTTCTATTAGTATCGATTCTACCCCTTTACAAACTCTTGCATAAGTAATTATCTCAGTTTCTGAAAACCATCTCAACTAAAATTAAACTTGCATCCTTTGGTTTGGAGGAGTTTTGCCCCTAAGCATTCGACATCTACATGGCAATCAGTTTTCTCAAACAATCTTATACATTATATTACTCCTTTTAATACTTGGTTCAACTCTTATATATCTCCATCACCCCCTCTATATTTTGTAATTTTGTACGTATTTCCTTTATACCCATAAATTTAACACATCTCTTTGGAATTCACATTGTTTTTCTTTGTCTACTTTTAATTTTGTTGTATAATTTATTTTTTGTTTTGTTAAATAAAACAGCGTTTAGTTCACAAAACATTTTAAAGTATGAAAATTACAAATGATGTTTATTCTTTTCGAGTCCTAGGGTCTGGGGTTTTTTGAAAATGGATTACGTTAAAATCCTGGAGTTACAAGATCAATAACGAAAATAGTATTGACATTCTGACACCTCAGAATTTTTTATAATCATATGAGATCGACAAAGCTTATCAATTACGTACTCACCAATTCGTACTCGGTTCGTATTACCATAAGTGACACAAAAAAACAGTAAGGTACAACATATATATATATATATATGTGTGTGTGTGTGTGTGTGTGTGTGTGTGAAAACATTTATGTTAAGTACACCGGGTGTACCGAAAAAAGTTTCCTGGTGTACTAGGAAAGTGTAGAAACACTTTCCTTAAACAAGTCTGAGATATTGCCCTAATAACATTTATTTGTTAATGTATATTTATTAACTTAGTATACTTATTTATTGAAGTATACTTTACTCTTATAATCATAGATAGACATAGACTCTTATAATCATTACAATCTAATGATCATAGATATACCGAGAGTTCAGAGGGTCCGCTATATATTCAGTCTGCTAAATAGCATTACATGTACGAGCAGGATTTCTGTTCCTGCACATAGTATACTAATATTGTTCTTCAAATTTCGATTCAATTAAACTATTTTTCGATTTTTTAAATTTAAAAAATCTTCTATTGATAGGACAAAACAACTGAACTAATGCTTCTACCAGAACGAAACCTGGAACAATTGTAGGTGTTATATTGATTGGGCTAAATGGGTGCAAGTCGGTTCGAGCCTTTTTTTAGCTGACACCTTAGAATAATACTAGTATAGAAGGAGCACAGGGCCGTAAACACAATGTAATTCACTGTAACACGAAAGCCGGTTGACTGGTGCACCTAGTAAATGCTGCCAACCTGACAACAAAACATTATTTTAAATATTGTCATAAATATCTATTAATGGAGAAGATCGTAAAGAACAAATATAAAACTTAAAACACCTGCTGAGTATTTAATAAAACTGGTCTTAGATGGCAAAAGGGTGGCGGAATACAAGAATCTACATTTAGTGCGAGGCTACTTTTATATATAATTTAAATAAAATACGTTAAACTACAATTTAAAATGCTTACATATTGTAATGCACGATTTTTTATAGTAGTATTTTATGTATAATCATCAATAATAATAATAGAACATAATAATTCAGCAAACGGAAGTATTGCACCTTTTTTTTTTAGAAAATTGTATTGTTAGGGTGGTAGCATACTTAGGTGCACCAGTTGAACCGGCTTTCGTGTTACAGTAGTGCTTCTTATATATAGTATTATTCTAAGCTAACACATTGCTTTTCCTTTTTACCAACGAAAAAACGATGGAAAGTAAAAACTTAATCTAAGCAAGCATATTATTTGGATTCTATGTGAAATCTATGTTTTAACTTCACCTTCAACTTACTTTTCAATAAACGATAGTTAAAAAAACGAATCAACGACAGTTTTAATTCTTCGTAAATTGGAACAATTTTTCACACAATACTTCATAGCAAGCAAGGAAATAAATGTTTTTCTAACGCAACTCTACAGAAAAGCTTACTCCTGTCTTCTTAGGTAAATTCTTATCTTTACTTCTTACGTAACATTCTCACACCTTACGCAAAACACCTTAATTCTAAAAAAGTTCTTTCATTAACGGGGAAAAACTCTGGCATTCAATGTTTTTACCTAACGGCTTTAAAAACCAAGAAAAAACCTCCGTATTTTGCCTTTGAATAATTTAATTAATCGCCTTAATTTTTATTTTTTGTCGAAAGAATAAAGCCTACCCCTTTTTCCTATTTCTTTAGAGAGATTTAATTCGCGGGACATGTAGGCGAGTGGGCTAAAGAAAAATAAAAAACAAGTTTTTTTTTTAATACTTTCTTGGCAGTTGTTTTAATTGATTTATCTCAGGTCGGAAGGGAAGCAAGACTCGCGAGATGTATCTTCCCTTAATAACAATTCATACAATTAGCGTCTGACCTTCATCCCAATACATTAATCATGCTTACGACCATTCTTAATACTCTTGTTTCATCTTTTTAAGTGGAATAGTACCCCCAGAACGTAACTGCTTAAGCTAAAAAAGGTAAAACGCTTTTTGAAAAGTTTAGAAATTTCTACAATGTTTTATTTTTATAATAAGATTGGTTAAAAATTATACTAATCAACAAAGCGGATAAATATTGGAAATGTAATAAAGAAGGAAAACAGTTTGAAAAAATCTTCCTTCCTATAGTTTTTAACAAGTTTATGTTACAGGCATATCTAATTTTGATTAGAAAGTTAACTTATGTAAAATAGTAATTAATAAGGGGAAAACGGGTTACGGGATATGAGAAACTACATAACTTTTCTATCATATCGGTTTAGTGATAGTCATTCTCACAGGGACTTTGCTTGCGCTTAAAATTAGTGGAAGGTACTTGATTTTATATTTGAAGTACGTTAAAACCATTGTTTCATTTCTGCGGTAACCCATTCAGGAGGTACTTGCTCGGTCGCTACTTTTTTTATTATTCAACCTTTAATTAAAATTTAACTTAGTACACTAATTCCATTACATGAAAAGGATCATTTCTAATAAATATAAACTAACACATAATTGTTCGAAATTTTTTTTAAACTTTGTTTTTGTTGATTTTTAATTTTGTTGATAATTGATGGAACTTGCCATACTTTGTTGTCAGTATTGACTAGTTTTAATAGTCAATATTTTATATGTTAAATAAAAATCTCCCCGCTAGTTCTTTGGTAAAAAGTATGAGAAATTCAAGTTTTTCGTTCCCACCTAATAATGTCGTTCTGCTGGGGAGGTGTTTCGCGTTTCTAGGTAAAGTGTTAATGTTGCAAGACTAAATGGCCTCATTTAAATGAGAGGCAATTGTAGCTTCTTCGCCTTGGCGGCGTGTCAGGCAGGTGCATTCAAAAATGAGCTATACATCTTCAGGTTAGAGTTATAAAGAGTGTAGACTATATCATGTATCATATAACAATATATAGTTTCATTCATTCTTCAACTTCATATCCTGGATAAATGGAAGTAAAACTACTGCATTATTACACTGATTAAATCTTTTATGCTTTATCTCCTTGAACACCCTCCTAATTGTGTAATACCTCTGTAAAGAATCAGAAAGAGGTATAAAACGTGGTTCGCACAACTAGCACTAAATTTGAATGCATTATACTGGCACGCGCCAATAGGAACGGCCGATATTGCTCTTAATTTTAATGAGTATATTTAGGGTAGCTATACTTAACAACTGTCCACATTAAAACGTACGGAAGACTTTTCGCACGGCTCCTAATGGTTGGACGACTGTCTATAAAGGCAAAGAAGTAAACAAGTCGTGTCATGTAAAGAAAGCTTTAAAGAGTGTCAAGAATCAATTCATTGTACATAACGCTCACAAGCTTTGTCTACTGAGGCCGTACAACTTAAAAATTATAAATTTGGGATTTATTGATACAGGAATGTAAAAGGGCATCAGACATGTCAAAATCCATTCAGTTGTATAGGCTGCAGGTGCGTCAATGTATATAAGAGTACTGTAACAGTGCAATAGGTATATAGGTGCGTCAACATAAAAATGCAGAAAGGATAAGAAATCGTAAAGAATTTTATTTCCAAATCTATTTTTCTCCTCTTATATTTGGCCGATTTGAATGCTTTTTTTCTATATTTTTGATCTACGACACGCCCTTTAAAGATATTATAATATTTTGATGTACCTTTAGCCGTTTTTACGCTACAGACCATAAAAATCCCAATTTTGTTGCGTACAGTGTAATATACACTAGCAGCTCTCGTAAGTTTTTGACATTTTTTATTGAATTGGTATCTTACCTATTCATTTAGTCGGTGAAGCGGACTGCTGCTGCGTTCCTAAATTTTAATCGATCTGTTTATTTTTCCGTGTTTTATTTATATTTGAAATTTTAGCTGCCATTTATACAAGGTAATGACAAACCTAAAGAATAATTATATTTATACCAAGTTTAAACTCTCTCGCATAAACACACTGAGAGCACATACACACTCACACACACACACACACACACCTAGAACGAATAATTAAAGTGAAATCCCGGATTTGTATAATTTTTTACAGACACAATATAATAAAAAATCTAAATTTAAGCCTACGCATATTAAAATAAAAAAGAATGTTTGATGACAATTCCATTATTAAGATAGATAGGGATTATATAAAGTAGTAGATTAAGTAGTTTTATTGGGTATTGCATGGTTACAATTTTAAATATGCACTGTCAGGATATAAATTTAAATTTACTCCATCTAATTAAATATCTTCGAAATTATCATGACTCTACGAGCATGATATTTTTGTAGCTGATCATTCTGGGTTTGATAAACTACATTCAGACAATAGTTATATTTAGGGAAAGATTTTACAAAATAGTCGAATAACCCTTGTGGCCATAGACAAAGGAATTAATCTTCGCATCTATCAGTCGCGATCTACTCCAATTATATTTAATTTATTTATTATTTTTTTTTTTATTTTATTTATTAATTGTATTACAGTTTTATATAACCACAAGAATACAAATAAAATTAGATAATTTACAACGTATAAGAAAAAACACCTTCATGTGGAACTATTATCACTTTTCACTATAACTTTAATAGAACTGACACTGGCACTAACACTAAATCACAGATAAGCGCTGAACTAGACATTTAATAAAAATACTTATTATGAACTACTTACACTAACTTAAATTATGCTAAATTTAGTTTTTACATTTAAAACAACACAATACTATTGGAACTAGAAAAAAAATACTACTTAAAAAATAAATTCAAAAGAACAGAGTTGGGATAGATACGTGGAAAGGATAATTTAAGGATAATACCATAAAGTTATATATATAATAACTTAGTAATAATAAGTGAAGTACCTACACGACTTAAAGGTTAATATTAGATAAGAAACAAGTAAATAAATCATAATTTGTATACACAAGACAACACTACTAAGAAGGTAACAAAGTGATATGGGTAATCAAACCATAAGATTCAGGGTAATAGAGAAATTATATCAGAAAGTCTTTTAATACTTCGTGGCTCAGCAACACTTATACCTAACGAATTAAAACTATGGACACAACGTACTAATGGTGAAACGGTGGTAACTTCATTAATATAAAGACAACGACCAACTCTTCTACCAAGAGGAAGCACAGTGACGTTATTCATGGTCTCAAGACAGACAGCCGATTCGTTAAAAACTTTAGCTAAGTAGAGTGCTTCGTAAGCGCTTCTCCTCATGGATAGAGATTCGAGACTAAAACGAAAACATAACGATTCATACTTATAAATAACACGATTGTAAAAATAACGAAAATAGACACTACGAATAAAAACCCTCTGAATTTTCTCAATTTGGTCAGATCTGGTTTTGGTCAAATTATTCCAAATAGGGACAGCATATTCAAGTAGGGGACGGACTAAAGAACAATACAACCTGAAATAACACTCATAAGAGAGACCTTTACTCAAACATCGGATCATACCTAAACGTTTATTAGCTTTAGAAACTATACTATCTACATATAGATCGAACTTCAATTTTGAGTCAAGCAGTACTCCAAGATCTCTGACACTAGATTGACACGGTAATTCATTACCAAAAATATTATACCTAGTCATGATAGGAGAGACTCTACGAGTGAACCTAATAAATACCGTTTTGTTGACATTTAGTTCCATTTTATTCAACCTAGCCCATAATAAAACCCCGTTTATACTTGATTGCAGCAGGTAGGAGGATTCTGGCGACATCACAGGTGTATAGATTTTAAGGTCATCTGCAAACAATTCAAAATCAGTGCAAACAAAAGAAGGCAAATCGTTAACAAAAATAGAGAACAGCAGAGGACCGAGCACCGAGCCTTGGTGAACTCCTGAAGTAGCTTTAAAAGACTTAGATAAAGTATCATTAAGCTTTACAAAGCAAGTTCTATTAGAGAGGAAACTTGAAAACCAGGCCGTCAAACAAGGATTGCGAAAAAATAAATCAAGTTTGTGAAGTAGAATTAAATGATTAACTTTATCAAAAGCCTTTTTGAGATCAAAATAAATAGCGTCAACTTGACCACCTTTGGTTATCACTGAAGAGACTTTAGATATAAACGATGTAAGATTACTAGTGGTCGACCTGGACCTACGGAAACCATGCTGGTTAGGACAAAGACGAGAATCAACAAACTTATCAATAGAAGATCGAATTACTTTCTCAAAAATTTTACAAAAAATATTACTAAGAGCAATAGGCCGGTAATTAGATGGATCAGTGCGATCGCCTGATTTAAAAATTGGAACAACCAAAGAAGTATTCCAACTGTTGGGAAAAGTTCCTGTATTCAGAGACTTATTAAATAAAAAAGACAAAATAGGGGCAAAAACATTAGCGTGACTTTTTATTATAAATGAAGGAATTTTATCAGGCCCGCAACCTTTAGACGATTTTAGCTGTTTAATAGCATTAGTAATAGTTTCAGTAGTAAAAAAAGGAATCTTAAATGCATTATTATTAAGGGGATGTTGATGGATATTATGAGGAGAGATAGGAATAGGTGGAGAGATACAAGGAGTAGGAGATGCACTATTATCATCACAATAAACTGACGAGAAGAAATCAGCAAAGATATCAGCAGCTTCCTTTAGATCGCTGGTCAAGTTTCCGGCACTATTGACTACTTGAGTTGGAGATTTTCGATTATCCCGCATTACACTTATGTAATGCCAAAAAGACGATGGATCATTGCGTAAGGAGCTATCAATTTTCTTAATATGATAAATTTTAGCTTTTTATATAGTTTTTTAAAACGTCGTCTATAAATATTGCGCTTATTAAAATTAATTCTTCTTTTATTTAGTTTGTATTTCTTAGCATACTTATTTTTTTGTTTTATAGCATGACGCATAGCATTAGTGAACCATACCGGATACGAGGATACTTTAACTATTTTCATAGGAATATACATGTCAATAGCATTATATACTATTTCAGTGAAGACACGTGCATTCTCATTCACATCCTCGGATATGAACACAGGACCCCAGTCAACATTTTTTAAGTGATGATAAAGATTCACATAGTCACCATTTTTGTAATCTCTGTAACTAAAGTCAGATAAGACAGGTACATGGTGCTTATTTAATATGAAGTTAACTGAGAAAGTAGGGTGATGCGAATCTTCTGGAACAAACGGTTCGTCATGGCGAGATATGTTAACGTTATTACTAGAAGATAGCACTAAGTCTAGAAGAACGTCATTATTATTAAGTACACCATTATACTGCTGTAAACTAAGAGATTGGCAGAGTTCAATAATAGCATCTGCTCTAACTTTTTTATTAGCTGGTCCATAATATGTTAAATCATCCCAGTTAATCTTTGGACAGTTCCAGTCTCGTAGTAAACAGATATCTGCTTCAGAAGATAACGGCAGCATATTGCTCAGAAATTCAAAATAAGTTTTTATTTTTTCGTTAGAAGTGTGGTCAGGAAAATAATGATTACCAATAAGCAACGGCTTGTTACCTGACAGACGAATTTCAATCCAAACACACTCTTCAATTTCCTCAAGATCACGTCGTCTAATATATTTTAGCGAGTTAGATACAGCAATACAGACACCACCACCTTTCTCATTAATTGTCATATATTTACGATCATTACGCTCTACATTGTATTTAGGACAGAAATACATATTATCAAGAGAGCTATCATTGAACCAGGTCTCTGTAATGAAGATTAAATCAGCATCGGACGATGATGACGAAGTTAAGAAGGTATTAGCTTTAGTTCGCAGACCTCTACAGTTTTGATAAATAGCGGATAATATTTTCATTTAGGCGTTTCAGTTATGATTACCTCCTCTTGGTTTAATGAATTATTTTTGTCGGAGTTAACTGACTCCATATATATTTTATTTTTGTCCAGCGGACCGCGCCAAGGTTTAAATAAAATTCCGTCAGACCAAATATCAGGAGAGTTAACTTTATCAAAGATATCAACCGGTACGTCGATCCAAAACGAAGAATAAAATACAGGAGTTTTCAATCGTTTTGACAGTAATACTAGTTTTATCTGCTAAATTACAATCCTCTACCAAGTAACTAAGGATATCATTAGAGCTAGTTGCCGGACTTAACCGCGATATAAATATTGTTTAGTAACTTTACGAGGAACAGCAGACAGACGATTACTTGTAGTTTTATTTCCCCTTTCCACAGGAAATCTTTTTCTTAAACGAACAACAGGGGTAACACTGCCATGATTACTATCACCAGAACCAGGTTGAGGTTGAACATTATTATTGACAGTAAAATTAGAAGAGTCAGATTTCATAACAGCATTTTCATGCGGTTGATTATTAATAGAACTAGATGATGAATCCATAGTCGAAGCAGTGAATCTTTGGGTATTAAATGACGGGTAGAAGTTAGGAGGGGGCGGGCGAGTCACAACCGCGCGAGACTCATGGCTATCAGGCCTGCGATCAGACGATTTAAAATCATTCGTATTATTATTTACCACTGGATTAGTGGAAGGGTATAATAATACATTAGAATGAGAGTTGTTAGTTACAGCTCTCGAATAGTTCATCTTATCATTATAAACAAAACATCTTTATGATTCACATTCAGCAAGCTATTACGGAACTTTGTTTTCGTCGGATAGAGTTTCAACTTTTTTAGACAGATCATTGACTATTTCAACTAAATTCTTTACAATATCGTAACAATCAGCAGAGTTTTTTAGTATCTCATTCAACATAGAAGACGATAAGCAATTACATGAACTATTATTGGTATTAGAGGAGCTAGTACCTGCATTAGAACTTAGTGGAGGACGCAGTGGAGTATTGGGTCCATTATTCTTACGAGCACATTCCGGGCACTTCCACTTATCAACTATAAGTTCAAACTCAGTTTCCGTTATTTTCGCACAAGATGAGTGAGCATAGTACGAACATACTTGACATTTCAAGTAATTTTCTATTGAAAATATTTGATTATCACAGGTCGAACAAATAGTCCTTTTTCTAGTATTATATGGACCCGTTTTAGGGCCCATTTTAGGATTTAAAATTTAGTTTGATATGCAAAAATACTTATAAATGACTAGTATATAAAACTAAAAATATAAAAAACACGTAAAGATAATAACAAAACAGTTAAATATAAAAATACAGAGGACAATGATCTGAACAGTGCGGCTATCAGACACAGACTGAGAATGCGCAAAAATATGAATTTTTAAAAAGCCGCAAAATATGATTTTAAAAGCGCAAAAAAAATATGATTTTGAATGCGCAAATAGTTTTTTAGGGCATCATAAACTTGTAACAAACGCCAATGACTCACAAAACACGGAATTTTTTTTCGATCATTTTAAAATTTAGCTTGAATGTGTAGTATATAAAACACGAAATGTGCATATTTCATTAAATAATAATATCAGTTCCATTTATATCATACATCGTGTATACGTTTTTTAAACCTTAATTTATTAAGGTTGTATATCGTGTTTTTTGTTGGATCACTAATGTTACTCATAATTACGCGAGTTAGTGCAAGCGAAATTAGCAGCTGTCTTATCAAAAAACATTCTAATACAATAGTTAACTTGTTAGTGCTAGCACAACTAGCAGCTGTCTTCCAAAAACATTCTAATACAATAGTTAAACTTGTTAGTGCTAGCACAACTAGCAGCTGTCATCCCAAAAACATTCTAATACAATTAGTAACTTGTTAGTGCTAGCAGCAAACTAGCAGCTGTCTTCCCAAAAACTTCTAAAAATACAACTAGTTAACTTGTTTAGTCTAGCAAAACTAGCAGCTGTCGTTCCATAAACATTCTCATCCCATAGTTAGCGCAGTTAAATGCTAGCAAAACTAACTACAGTCCAAAAAACATTATTTTCTGAACGTTAACGCTAATACGTGCTAGCCAAAACTAGCAGATGACTTTTTTCAAAAAAATCTCATCAGCATTTGTTACGCTGAATGACAGATTTGATCTAAAAATGACACATTTGTTTAAATAATTTCACGCTTTATCTAATTCTTTGGTTTTAAAAACATCTTAAAATAACTTAAATATTAAAGTTTAAAATTAAAGCATCAATATCTAAACACAGATTTACAATTCTGTTGATATATGATATCATAGATGAATAACGTTAAAATAATATTGATACATACATTTCTTAACTATTTATTTAGTAAAATATTAAGTATTATATCTGAAGAGGACTTAACCTGGCGCCGTGTTCCACAACTCGTAGTAGTATGATGTAAATATTAATACATATATAAGTATATAGTATATATATAAAGTATATATGTACATAGATAATAATAAAGTACGTAATAGTATGCAGGTATACCAACTTACTTATTAGTAAACAAAAGTATAATATCTATTATTATAAATCGATCTAAGTTAGTTATATTTATTGTAATATCTTATTCAGTAAAATAGATAATTTTAAAAACTTTGATGTTGCCTCTCATAATAAAATTTTTGAATGTTTTGATTGTACTTTTTCTAAAGTGATCTAGAAGTATTAGATGCCGATCTTCGCTAAAATAAACGAGGCACGAGCTATTACAGAGCTATAAAGACACTTGTAATTATTATTTTAATGAGTTTAGCTTTTTTGTTTTAATTATATTATAGATAAGTATATGTGAGTCGTCGTACTATAATCCTTGACAAAGTTAATCACGCGATAAGGAAACTTTACTGACCCCATAAACGTTTTATAAATAAGAAAAGATAATGGACCAAATTATCTTCCTGGTAAGGTTACAGTAAAATGCAAAAGGAAACGAAATACAGGTATGTAACAAGGAAAGACAAGTTCAGCAGATATTTATACTTTCAAGCAAATAAAAAATTTGAACGACTAACCTCAAAATATCTTTTAATAAGGCGATTTAATTAATGACTTATTGATAAGTTGTGACGCTACTTTCAAAGAAGTTAGGAAGCTCGCATTTCAATGAAAATTCAGGGATATCATTTTGATACTAACCGAGTTTTGCAAAACATGAATAGTTGACACATATAATTGGGCAAGAGACACCAGGAAGAAGGCTCTGTCGGCGCCCTGATGAGTTAGACGTAACGAAAGAGTGGGACATGACATTATGTCGAGCCATCAAGTATGACGAATGTCGAATGATGATGGAACAGTTCCCAGATGTAGCATTGCATTTTGCTTGTTACATTTCTTGGTGTCTCTCGCACAATTATATTGTGTCAAAAAATTCAGGGAGTTTGCCTGCAAGTTAATTTGAAGTCATAAACTTATAAAAAAAAATTCTATAAAATCTACGGTGGTACCAAATATTCGAACCTGGAACCCTGATTTAAGTGCTTGACTGGATCATTTGACTCAGGCCGGCATATATCAACTCAACGCCCCAAAAAAGTAGTAACGACAATCGTCTAATAAATTATTATTTAAGACCTTATTTTAAATTCTCCGATTTCATCACAAGTTTCGCTGTTTAGTCACATAAATGGTCGTATCGACGTAGACCAATTAATTCGATTCAGCTCAACCAAAAAACATGGATAACGCACCCATACCGAAATAGTTTAATTATCGATAGTATCTTATGTTTATTTATTTATTTTTTTTCCTGTCTCTAAAAAACATGAATAAGGATCTTATCCAGGCGAAAATTTTAACCGATTTTGGTAAGGTTCCGGAATCCCTCTTTGTCTTCTATAACCACTTTTGGTCAACAAGTCATAAAAAGCGTAAGCCAGCTCGTACCTTTAAGATTTCTTCCCTTAACGTCATCTCCATATAATATTCTATAGCTGACTACATAAATTTTTAAACTACAAACCGAAGATATTTTCATTCTCTCTCAATTTTAAATTAATTAAAAAAAGAAATAATAATAAATACAAATAATAAACAGATTATATAAATCATTATAAGATATATATCTGCCAAAGATACGTCGCGTCATTTAACTGAAACAATTCGTGTATAAATTAATTCTTACAGTCGTCTATTGTAAATTTATTTGATATTTCTGTTAATTATATAAAATAATTTTAAATATACATCAGCCTCAGGTATTTATTTCGTATTTTTGTTTGTACGGTCCATCAGCTGTTAGTTTAATTTAGAGGCGCATTGCGTTTTGTGAGGTGCTGCCAATTTTTTTCATTTTTAGTGGCCATGTACATTATTATCGTTTCCCGAGCCGATAATTTCTTTCTCATTTTATACCCTTATTATTTATTTCCTTGCTAAAAGTGTTATTACTGGAAGAAAATATTTTATGCTGAAAGGATCCTTCAACCTCCAAGCCCAGTTACAAGTTTGTGGATTAGATCAAAACTTTTATTGCCGTCTGCAACTTCCAATTGTTATAATATAAGCTTTCCCCCATAGCCTTTAACCCTTCAAATTTTTCAACTACTTATTGGTAGCTAGTCATCGTGTACTAACATAATTTAATAATATACATACCATACATAATATATATAATATATATATATATATTATATATATATATATATATAATATATAATATATAATATATATATATATATATTTATAATATCATTTGACACTACCGAGTTTTGCAAAACATGAATAGTTAACACAGTTATAATTGTGGTATATATATATATAAATATTTATATATATAATATATATATATATATATATATTATATATATTATATATATATATAAATAATATATATATGCAATCAGAAGCCCAAGCGGAATAGATCCCAACTTTGCACACGGGATGAACCTATTACATAAGCGTCAAAATACTTAGTTTTCAGTGGCGTACCTATGGGCCCGCAAGGGCCCGCAATGCGGAGGGCCCACCAAGCGGGTTAGGGGCCCCAAAAAGATATTGTAAAAATTAAGTTACTAATAAAATGGGGGTCGAGTCCCGTCAGAGATTAGTATAGTCTGTCTTAAAATTATAAGTCACGGAGCCCTAAGTTTGAGTATTAACAATCTTTTACCTAAGAAAATAGGGCCCTGTTTAATATCTCAGTATAGTCATCCCTAAGAAGACCATTAAAATCGCGGGGCCCTCATTTGAGTATTATACAATCTATTTATATCTAAAATAAAAAATAGGGCCCCTTTGAATCTTCGTAATAGTCCCTATCTTGGGACAACATCAAAATGGGGAGGCCTGAAAACATCTTGGCGGACGGGCCCCCAATGTTGTAGGTTACGACGCCCATGTTAGTTTGTTTTTCAATCCAAATTTAATCTTAACGCCACGTCAGCATACCGAAACTACGGTGGGAAATCAAACACCATTCTATACTGTGATATTTTTCAAATAATCAACATTAAAGTCTAATAATTTAAATATATATACTGAGAACAATAAATTATCAAAATTATAATTTTTCCGAACCCGTATTTTTTTTAGATAATGTTTTTCTTATCAGTCTAATATTTTGTTTAAGCAACAAGATTTTTTTGTTATCTATAATTTTCCAATGAATGGTTCCTTTTATTAAAATATAACTCGGTTTATAAAGTATCATCAGCTGACTCAGTACATGTGGCTTAGTGTATCATTTTTCTATTTTAAGATTAAAGTCTTAATGTTCCAGTTCTTACTTAAACTAATTCAAATAACATCGTATTATATAACTATATACATAACAAATATGGAAATTGGATGAGCAGAAGCGCGCATTTAAAACAAATTCATTCCGGCCTTGGGGACCTCCGCCCCAGAATATTTTCTTATGGAGAATCAACTCAACTTTCCTGGAAAAATAAAGCTGTATAGCTAAGTCGGTATCGGGGAGGGGGGGGGGGATTTTTTTTGTTGAGACATCGAACCCCATTCCAAGTATTAAACCCTCTACCAACCATTCCTAAGTATACTACAATTTTTATCGCCACTTAGTCATCAATATCTCTCAGTAACAACTGACTCAACGCAATGGCGAGTGAGGGGCGATGAGTGGCGATACAAAATGTCCAACTGTTACTGGTAGTCATAAACAACCTTTTCTTTTTTGTAAGCTATCGAGTATTGATCTAGAAAGATTATTTTTTTTTTCAAACATACCCTAAACTAAATACTTAAGCTATTCACGGGCTTATAAATAACTGTAAGGTTGTGAAAATATAAATCAATATAATATGACCCCTAACACGACAAAATAAGAGTTCCAACAAAGAAGTCCCAAAAAAGTTCCATTTTAAAACACATCTTTACTAATTTGGATTAAAAAATTTCTAAAACTTATACTTCGAACCTCGCACGCTTGTCATCTGAGAGTAAAATACAATGACGGTATCCCATTCAGGCCAATGTCCTCGCTCAATGATTTTTAAAACTTCTTTTTGAGATCTGACAAAAAGCCGAGATACACTTGCCGTATTGAAACGAAACAAAACTATTTTTCGATTTTTAAAAGACATATATTAAGTCATTAAATAAAAACAATAACAATGCTATGATCAGAGATGCAACTTGGCACATGTGTTGTATGGAATACAAAACTGCAAATCTCAAATTGATTGTGGTAATTGTGGGTAAAATTACTCAAATCTTTGAAATTTAAATTTTCGTTTAAGTCAGCCGAAGTTCTTTGGGGTTCGCAAACCTGGAACTTTACTCGTCAGTTCTTATGAATTGAGTTATGAGTTGAGAGTTTTTTTTTTAGTTGGGAAATTTGCAAAAATTATACAATAAATATGTGTCTTCGAATAAATAACATAATTAATTAATTTATATTAGTTATAACATCAATGACGTCATGTGTCCTTTAATATTAAACAACCTTACTTCAAACTATCCTTACTCAGAAAGGTTAAAAAACAATTTTATAACTGATCTGTGTAGTGTTTAAACAAAATCCCTAGATCTCGTTCCTCTGACCCATTTTTTCAGATCCTCTTCGACCGATAACAGGACCCGTATTGTGAACCGGGGAAGTAAGCGAGACTTCTACAA
>JACMZG010001893.1:6288994-6348842 GCA_018340805.1 Microvelia longipes | reverse complement strand
ATTAGGTCATCTGCAAACAATTCAAAATCAGTGCAAACAAAAGAAGGCAAATCGTTAACAAAAATAGAGAACAGCAGAGGACCGAGCACCGAGCCTTGGTGAACTCCTGAAGTAGCTTTAAAAGACTTAGATAAAGTATCATTAAGCTTTACAAAGCAAGTTCTATTAGAGAGAAACTTGAAAACCAGGCCGTCAAACAAGGATTGCGAAAAAATAAATCAAGTTTGTGAAGTAGAATTAAATGATTAACTTTATCAAAAGCCTTTTTGAGATCAAATAAATAGCGTCAACTTGACCACCTTTGGTTATCACTGAAGAGACTTTAGATATAAACGATGTAAGATTACTAGTGGTCGACCTGGACCTACGGAAACCATGCTGGTTAGGACAAAGACGAGAATCAACAAACTTATCAATAGAAGATCGAATTACTTTCTCAAAAATTTTACAAAAATATTACTAAGAGCAATAGGCCGGTAATTAGATGGATCAGTGCGATCGCCTGATTTAAAAATTGGAACAACCAAAGAAGTATTCCAACTGTTGGGAAAAGTTCCTGTATTCAGAGACTTATTAAATAAAAAAGACAAAATAGGGGCAAAAACATTAGCGTGACTTTTTATTATAAATGAAGGAATTTTATCAGGCCCGCAACCTTTAGACGATTTTAGCTGTTTAATAGCATTAGTAATAGTTTCAGTAGTAAAAAAAGGAATCTTAATGCATTATTATTAAGGGATGTTGATGGATATTATGAGGAGAGATAGGAATAGGTGGAGAGATACAAGGAGTAGGAGATGCACTATTATCATCACAATAAACTGACGAGAAGAAATCAGCAAAGATATCAGCAGCTTCCTTTAGATCGCTGGTCAAGTTTCCGGCACTATTGACTACTTGAGTTGGAGATTTTCGATTATCCCGCATTACACTTATGTAATGCCAAAAAGACGATGGATCATTGCGTAAGGAGCTAT
This sequence comes from Microvelia longipes, assembly GCA_018340805.1. Classification (NCBI taxonomy): domain Eukaryota; kingdom Metazoa; phylum Arthropoda; class Insecta; order Hemiptera; family Veliidae; genus Microvelia; species Microvelia longipes. The sequence continues at coordinate 6,347,865 of JACMZG010001893.1, read as the reverse complement.
CAATTTTCTTAATATGATAAATTTTAGCATTTTTATATAGTTTTTTAAAACGTCGTCTATAAATATTGCGCTTATTAAAATTAATTCTTCTTTTATTTAGTTTGTATTTCTTAGCATACTTATTTTTTTGTTTTATAGCATGACGCATAGCATTAGTGAACCATACCGGATACGAGGATACTTTAACTATTTTCATAGGAATATACAAGTCAATAGCATTATATACTATTTCAGTGAAGACACGTGCATTCTCATTCACATCCTCGGATATGAACACAGGACCCCAGTCAACATTTTTTAAGTGATGATAAAGATTCACATAGTCACCATTTTTGTAATCTCTGTAACTAAAGTCAGATAAGACAGGTACATGGTGCTTATTTAATATGAAGTTAACTGAGAAAGTAGGGTGATGCGAATCTTCTGGAACAAACGGTTCGTCATGGCGAGATATGTTAACGTTATTACTAGAAGATAGCACTAAGTCTAGAAGAACGTCATTATTATTAAGTACACCATTATACTGCTGTAAACTAAGAGATTGGCAGAGTTCAATAATAGCATCTGCTCTAACTTTTTTATTAGCTGGTCCATAATATGTTAAATCATCCCAGTTAATCTTTGGACAGTTCCAGTCTCCTAGTAAACAGATATCTGCTTCAGAAGATAACGGCAGCATATCGCTCAGAAATTCAAAATAAGTTTTTATTTTTTCGTTAGAAGTGTGGTCAGGAAAATAATGATTACCAATAAGCAACGGCTTGTTACCTGACAAACGAATTTCAATCAAACACACTCTTCAATTTCCTCAAGATCACGTCGTCTAATATATTTTAGCGAGTTAGATACAGCAATACAGACACCACCACCTTTCTCATTAATTGTCATATATTTACGATCATTACGCTCTACATTGTATTTAGGACAGAAATACAATATTATCAAGAGAGCTATCATTGAACCAGGTCTCTGTAATGAAGATTAAATCAGCATCGGACGATGATGACGAAGTTAAGAAGGTATTAGCTTTAGTTCGCAGACCTCTACAGTTTTATAAATAGCGGATAATATTTTCATTTAGGCGTTTCAGTTATGATTACCTCCTCTTGGTTTAATGAATTATTTTTGTCGGAGTTAACTGACTCCATATATATTTTATTTTTGTCCAGCGGACCGCGCCAAGGTTTAAATAAAATTCCGTCAGACCAAATATCAGGAGAGTTAACTTTATCAAAGATATCAACCGGTACGTCGATCCAAAACGAAGAATAAAATACAGGAGTTTTCAATCGTTTGACAGTAATACTAGTTTTATCTGCTAAATTACAATCCTCTACCAAGTAACTAAGGATATCATTAGAGCTAGTTGCCGGACTTAACCGCGATATAAATATTTGTTTAGTAACTTTACGAGGAACAGCAGACAGACGATTACTTGTAGTTTTATTTCCCCTTTCCACAGGAAATCTTTTTCTTAAACGAACAACAGGGGTAACACTGCCATGATTACTATCACCAGAACCAGGTTGAGGTTGAACATTATTATTGACAGTAAAATTAGAAGAGTCAGATTTCATAACAGCATTTTCATGCGGTTGATTATTAATAGAACTAGATGATGAATCCATAGTCGAAGCAGTGAATCTTTGGGTATTAAATGACGGGTAGAAGTTAGGAGGGGGGCGGCGAGTCACAACCGCGCGAGACTCATGGCTATCAGGCCTGCGATCAGACGATTTAAAATCATTTTATTATTATTTACCACTGGATTTAGTGGAAGGGTATAATAATACATTAGAATGAGAGTTGTTAGTTACAGCTCTCGAATAGTTCATCTTATCATTATAAACAAAAACATCTTTATGATTCACATTCAGCAAGCTATTACGGAACTCTTTGTTTTCGTCGGATAGAGTTTCAACTTTTTTAGACAGATCATTGACTATTTCAACTAAATTCTTTACAATATCGTAACAATCAGCAGAGTTTTTTAGTATCTCATTCAACATAGAAGACGATAAGCAATTACATGAACTATTATTGGTATTAGAGGAGCTAGTACCTGCATTAGAACTTAGTGGAGGACGCAGTGGAGTATTGGGTCCATTATTCTTACGAGCACATTCCGGCACTTCCACTTATCAACTATAAGTTCAAACTCAGTTTCCGTTATTTTCGCACAAGATGAGTGAGCATAGTACGAACATACTTGACATTTCAAGTAATTTTCTATTGAAAATATTTGATTATCACAGGTCGAACAAATAGTCCTTTTTCTAGTATTATATGGACCCGTTTTAGGGCCCATTTTAGGATTTAAAATTTAGTTTGATATGCAAAAATACTTATAAATGACTAGTATATAAACTAAAAATATAAAAAACACGTAAAGATAATAACAAACAGTTAAATATAAAAATACAGGGACAATGATCTGAACAGTGCGGCTATCAGACACAGACTGAACGTGGAACGTGGACTGAATGGAATGTCGCGATAAGGGAATTGAACTGACGCTATGGACGTATTATGAGACATAGAACTAAAAGCAAACTTACCTTCCCAAGCAATGTTATAGCAAAAAGAGTAAAACCATTCGTCAGAAGGCAAGTTTAACTTTAAATTTAAGACCTGCGCAGTTAACGAAATTATTTTATGCGTGCGAAATCCGAACTAAGCACGTGCAAATTGTTTTTGCCATATGTTTTGTGTTGGATACTTTCTTTAATCCTCAACGGGGTCCCTTTGTTGTATGGCAAATCGACTTATCGCGTCATCTTTTAAGTTAAAGATCTTTTGTCTACACGCTCAATCAAACTTAACATTTGCAAACTTACAACTTCTTCTATTCTCAGAACAATTAGGTACGCATTAATTAGGATCTAATCGCATTTATAAAGAAAATTAAAAATATGTTAATCTTAATTGTATAAGAGGTTAAATAAGAAATGCGAACGCAGATTGATCAAAGTGTATAATTAAAACGTTGAATTCAAAACTGGCTTCCGAAAATCAATTACAAAAACTCAACTGAGCTACTTTTAAAAACAACTTTTTTATGAAAATGAAATATGCGCTATCGATATCGCATCTTTTTTCTTTTCCTCTTATTGTTTTAATTTTATATTTTTTCCTTCATTTTACTTTATCGTTACTAACCCTTCTTTTTATTCCCTTCAGTTTAAAAGATAAATTAAATTGTCTAATTAAAGAAGTAAACAGATGGTTAGACAGATTGGGTAGAACGAGAAAAAGCAAGTTTTTTGATTAATTTAACTCTGAAAAGATGAATGAAGACGGTGAAGTAAAAAACAAGAAATAGCTAAATGAAGATATAGTCACTGTTGCCTTGGCCCGCACTTAAAAGACCGAGTGAAACTTCTTGTTTCTAAATCTTATTATAAAATTAATAATTTTGTTTCAAACTATAAGCAATGCTACGCAGTAGTGAATCTTTTTATCAAATTCCTAAATAAATCAATTTTTAACATTTATCTCGATTTACTTAAGGCTGCATCCCAAAGGAAGAAAATAAAAATGGAAATATCTAAGCATCGAAGCAATCCCTTCAATTCTTTTTAAAGCTGTCTCCTTTTACAATAGTGATATAAGAAAATAAAATTCTGATGACAATTCGCAAAAATGAAAAAAATAAAAATGTTATAGTATAATCCGTAAAATCATTGTCAATTGCGAATTTTCAAACGGTCCAATTAATATTTTTACTATGGAGCATTGTTTCGAAGTCGTAAATTTAAAACATTAAGACCTGGCTAACTGAAAAAAAAACAACCGTTCCAAGGCAAGGTGAAAAAATAAGTTTTTAAGGATATTAATATCTTTTGCACTTTGTGTAATCTGAATGTGAAGGAGGATGTTTCTCATTTTTTGGCTCTTTGTCCTACCTTTAGGTCAGAAAGAATAAAACATTTTGAAATTGATATCAGTTTTTGCATGCTCTATTAAATGGTTGTAAAGGATTCTATAAATTAATACACTTTGTCAATGAAGCACTAGCCGTAAGAAATAACTTATTAAAGTTATTTAGTTAAAATATTGTATAGAACAAACTATTACCAATTTGGACGTGTTTTGTCAATTTTTGTTGGTTTGTTAGTCTTATATATATCCTCAGTTTAAGCTACAAATTTAATTGTAAAACAATGAATTATTAGTGAATAATCTTATTTAAATCAAAATATAGTTTGTAAAATTACATTCCCTCCATGCATGTACTTGGTTCATTCATTCTTATATATATTTTTGAAAATGATATAATAATTTAATTAAAAGTTATAATATCAAGTTTGAACTTAATTATTAAAAATAAAATGTATTATAAATAGGTGTATGTGTGTGTAAATAAGTGAATAAATACAAATTTAAATTTCACCATAAAATTATTTATTATTACTATTTGTTATTCTATGTCGTATTATTATCACTTGTAGAATAGTTTGTATTGTTGCCTTTATATTGTGTCGGCTGACAGTCCTAAGACTAAGCCTAAATCGCATGTGAAGCATTTTTATTGTAATTTATATTATTTAAATATACATGTTTAAAAACTAAAACTAAAGATATTAATATTAATAGGAAGTACAAGAAATAAGAAAGAATTACTGATGTAGTAAAAATTATTACTTAAAAAAAATAGTACATAATGCCCCTAGTGAGGAAAATTGAACTTATTATCCGAGTTTGGATATGGAGCTCGAGCAAAGCGAGGGTTTCAACACGACATGAGCTACATAAGAAGTTTTACAAGCATGTTACCAACGACTTAGATTTTAAAAATAATAAAAATAAGGATGTCATAATATTATACACTGTCTTTACATTCAAATCGCCAGCTTCAAATCATTTGTGGCGTTGCCAGCCCGGGTTATTATTTAATGCCAGGTTTTTTTTTATAACAACTGTCACTGTCACTTAGTTTTTAAATAGTTATCAACTTGAATACAAACTAAAAAGAAAATTAAGTAAGCGAAATAGAAAAACTGGCAACAAGTACTTATAAGAACTAACAAACTCACTGACAAGGAGCCACGAAGAAGAATACATCTTATGTTCGGCACTAGTGCAGAAAATAAAAGGAATTCCTTGTATTTTCGGCACTAGTGCTGAAAGTAAGAAAAATATTTCTAGAACAAAGTAAAGACGAATTTTTGGTGTATGTTGCCGGACATTTTATGTCAATATTACGAGTCGATCGTAAACATAGTAACAAAGTAAGATATATCAGTTTTAAAAGTTAGAACAGTTACTAAAATTAAATTACTAATAAATACCAAATTTATTAAATGCATCAAATTGTTTAAAAATGTTGTGATAATTTGAGATAACTGATACAGATTCTCTACAGCCTTTCAAAAGCTAGGTTTTTAAAATATCTATTTTAACACATTCGTCTGGTGTATAGACTTTGTGTGCTTTCATAACTTTTAGCCTTGTTGATTAACCCTACATAGAATAGACTCCAATTAACGATAGCTTGATGCTTTGGGAGGTAACTCCCATCAATATATATTCATCATTTCATTATGGGAATAATCAACTAGAGCAAAATATCTTTCATGCATAAAAGTTAAATCTCGTTAGCCAGTCTATCGTTATTTTCCCTCTTAATAAAAGTTAGGAGTGAATATAGTTTGCTGCAGTCATAATTATATGTTGTTTCAAAAAAATAATATATTTAATTAGAGTACCATTTTATTAACAAATATAGAAGAATCTGATTAAAACCGTCTTTGAAGGTATCAATACACAAGAGTATTCTCAGCAAGAAGTTTGACACGTAATTTGCTATTAAAACAAGACAGCATTTTTAGTGGAAGGTTATAAGCGGGAGAGTATTGGGTGGATTCTAACGTATCTGTAATATATACCGACACAGATAGGTTCATTCCCGACTAGTAAATTGTTAATCCACCCGCCCTAAATTAAAAAAAAATGACTTAGTAATTACTATACAAACATATGTAACAGCAATTATGTAAAACTTTTATTAATGACAGTAAAGGGAAGGTAAAAGTTTAACTGTGAGAAAAGCAGGGAGCAAAGGTGAATTAATCACCGCAATCGTCACCCAAACAACTTTACAAGCGTCATTTGCTGATACAACTTTGCCAAGAGGTAAACACAAAATCGTTTATGAGGTGAGTTGCGCTCAAAATCAAGTAATGTAAAATATCCAGTCCCCTTGATAACTGTAACCACGTGTTTCAGTTCTGAAAGTTGAAAATAATATTCCAGAAATAGTCAAAATAATCATAGTCACAATGCAAATAGTATATTATGCTACATGACTGTTTAGGGAGTTTTTTGGCAATATTTACTGTCTTGCTTTGCTCTACATTAAATATAATTGCCTGGGTTAAGAAAAAAAACTTCACAATCATATGTAGCATATGCTATTTATTCAAAGGTAGGTGACAATGAAAAGAACATTTTTTGAAACTCAAAAAATCTTAATTCTTTTTTTTAAAAAAAAACAACCCTCTTTAGCGATTAGAAATGAAAATACATTTTTTAATTCCTTGTAAAGAAAGAATGGAATTTAGCTATGTTTTTAGGCCTTCAATTTAATTTTTCGCAACATACGGCCTTCAATTTAATTTTTCACAACATACCTCCGATGAAATTGATTTATTACTGATACTGCATAAACTTGTGACCCAACAAAAACCGTTGATCTAAAATGAAATGAAACTTTACGTAGTAGAAGTAATAAAGTGAAGAGGCAAAGCCAGGCAAATAGGCTACGCAGTTGCACTCTTCTTACCATCTTAGCTTATACCACCTCTTAGAAAAAGGACTCATATATTGGGAGAAATATATGGTAATAAAAGAAGAAATCTCCTCTTCATACAAGAGACTAATGTAAACTCTGCGGATACTAAATGAAATATAGGCTTCACCCTATGAAAGGGGGTGAAAAACTGTCTCCACATAATGTCCACACATGGGACAGTTAGCCTCTAAAATTATATCAAACTTTTAAGATGTTTATTCAACCGATAGTAAATAAATAGGTAAAATTAGATTATATAGGTTCTTAAGGCAAGACTTGCTGGGATTAATTAGAAATTGTATATTTCTAAATTGGCTTTATAAGATTTTGCTTGTTTGCAAGCAGCAAAGGCAAGCTGGTAATAGATTAATTTAAATAACATTGCACTCTATTTTTATAACTTGCTAATTTCAGTAAACATTGAAAAAAACTTTTGCCGTTTTTAAATTGGCAAATTTTAAATAAGCTTATTTCAAGAAAAAAATGCGTTTTTCATCCTAATTAAGGTTAAGAATCGGTTTTGCTAAATGTAATCGTATCTGTTGGCTATTTATAGGTCAGCTCTCTAATTCTTTCTCTAAAAAAGGCGAATTTAAAGTTCTCATAAGCGAATACCAACTCTAAAATTCGTCTACAATAAAAAGGAAAAATGTTAGTATTTCTAATAACAGTATAAAAGTCTACTAAGAAGGCTCAAGAAAATCGGATTATACAAAATTGTCTTCCGCTCACCTTATACCATCTCAGATCTTTTTAGAACCATTTTTTTCTCTTCTTTTACTGTTTATATTATTTTCTTTTAAAGAAATAATATTAATAATAAATAATATCCCTTTAAGTGTGCATTTTACTGAAAAATAATAATAATAGTGAAATAATTATTTCTATAAAGTATATGATTTATATTGAAAATAACGACGAATAAGACTAATTTAATAGGTTATACCAATAAAAACAAGATTTTCAAACATTTTTTTTTTCAAATCATCAATATAAATATTTATTTATGAGTAAATAAATGTATTTCTATAACGATGTATTGAGACAGGTATTATATATTTACAAAAATAGATAATGCGGGGCTGCCTGGTATACTTACAACATACAATCCCATAGCACTCATAAGTCACAATGCTTTAGAGTAAGTTAAGGTTAAAATAGATCAATTGTTTTTGGCTTCCCGAACATGATGTGTGACTTAATATGTATTTAAATGTTCTTTAATATACGTTACTGTAATTTTGTTCTGTTTAATTGATTATATTAAAAGTCGAAGGTAGTCAGATTATTTTTTTGATGTTTCAAAATTCAATCAATAGGGCCGTCGAGTAATAGTATCTGTATGGTTGGATCTATATCAGGCCAACAATTGTGTGAAGATTTATTTTATTATTAGCATGAGTTTAATTTTATTCATTATAATGAACTTGTATTTAAAAAAAATATTGGTTATTAAACTCTTGAATTGTTAAATTTTATTTTTTCGTTTACGATTTTTAAAATTTGATATTTTATTCTCGTTTACTTTCTCATTACGAGTCAAAAATGTTAACAATTTTCAGAGATTCCTTTGACGTATGTTAATGATCGCAACCTTTAGCTTACAATAAGAAACCTGACACCAATAACTTAAGTAATATTTATAGAAACTTATTATCGAACCTTGTTAGTTAATGGGTTTTATAACTTAACTTCCTTTTTTCTTAATTCATGAGTTGTTAAATTTTAATTATTAGTTTAAATTTTGTAAAATTTAATATTTCATTCTTGTTTTTTTTCTCTTACTACTAGTTAAAATTGTTAATAATTCTTAAACCCTCAACCTTCATGTTATACCCCGTGGCTAGATCTTTGTTTAGTTTGTAGTTCATTCTTCGAAAGTAGACACAGCAAGCTATGTTTAGATACCATATCTGTTTCTTTCTGTTAACTGCTTTAGTTTGTTATTTAACACTTTCTGATGAAGACTTGTTATTTGACACTTTCTGAATCATACGGTCAAAAGCTTAAATGCTGTTTTTATTTATTTATTTTGATCAAAATCTTATATTTTTTTATAGTAACATAGTACAAATGCATTGAAATCCGACACGATAGTATTCCTTGCATGTGCACACTATGAGACGGAACAAAATTTTGCCTGAACATGCAATGACATTTAGCGAAGAGAATATAGAGCGGGCAGCGTCAGAACTCTCGGCCATTCTACTACGATATAAAGGGTAAAGTGTAGGTTTTGTTGTCAAACCCTCTATTCTCTACTTCAGTTAGAAGGGCTAGCACGACTGTAATGAGTCAGAAAAGAAGCAATTAATTCCTAAAATTAATATTTGCTCTTTAGCAAATATTAATTTGCTATGTCGAAGATCTTTATCTTCGACATACTCAAGAAATAGCTAGAAAAATTAAAAGGTCTACTTCTGACATATCCAAGTAATCGTAAACAAGGTTCAAGAGTGATATTCAAGGGATGTTAATGACTTTATCAACAACACATGAGAGAGCTATTAAGATCGTCTACGAAACACCTCTAGTTCTACCACACCAGCTAGCATATTACCCTTCAAGACAAATAAAATTTACCGACTACGTTTTAGCCGAAGCTTTTTTTAATATCTTTCACTTATATCTTAGAACTCAATTAAAAATGGAAGTTTAATAAAGCCTAAGTACTCTGACGGTGACACAGAAATTTTCTAGCAGACTGGAACAAGACAGCGTCATTAGAGTGAATCCGTTAACATTCTTCTGTGGTCTTTATTATGAGAATATTCCTCCATTTTTACTCTCTATAAGTCAAGCTTTTTTTAGAGAAATTTAACTCCCGGTTCTTGCAAAATTGTAACATTCAGTATTTTTGAGAGGTAAATTTTGAATCTGACAGTACGATAATAAAAAACACTAATAGTTAATCCCCTTATTTATATCTCTCTTGATTTTATCAATATTTTTTTATTAAAAATGGGTACGGGGTTCCTCGGGACATCCTCATGGCTTCAGACTTGATATACAGCTAACAGAGTGATTTTCTGCTATAAAAATTCGCAAAAAAGTTATAATTTGTTACGCATTGAAAATTATTTCAAAGCTATTAAGATTTTGTTTGGCAAGTTTTATAAAATAAGGTATTTTCAAAATGGTGAGCAATATCAAAATGAGAATGTCTGTAGACAAATCTTTTATTTATAGAAGCAAATTTGAGCCAAGTTTTAATTCTATTCTTGGTGCGAGGGATTACCACAATAAAATTTACGTTCCAGTAAGACTTAAGTATATGTTTTGACACACAAATAAGTCTTACTCATACTTAAGTAATGCTCTCTGCTATAGACTTGGAAATAATTATTTAGAAACGTACTTAAGTTTGAGTGAGGCTTAAGTATATATTTAGACGTAGGCTGAAGTATAAAGCTAACTGAACTAACGGGCATAACTGATTTCCGTCACGTGATCTATAATTCCTTATCCTAAGAACCATACACCACCAGGCAAAGCCAGGGATCTCCTAAATATTTTATTTGATATGGTCAAAATCCGTCTCTAAAAATGCATTTATTTAAAAAAAATCTTAGCTGAAATTTGCTAATAAGGTGTTTTAAATATTATTGAGGCATGAAAAGAATGGGGTACGGGAACCCTTGTATCTTTTCCTCACTATATCGGATTTGCTTTGTTCATCGTCCCAACTTTGGAGTCGCTTTCCTTGTTCTCAGACAGTAAAAATTCCATTTTATTCCTAGCGGTTATCCATCTAGGCACATAGCACACTCAATGCTATTTAATATATCTCATTTAACATAAACCGTAGGCATTGTAGCCGTATTGCAATGAATCTTCATAAACTTATTTATTACATAGAGGAATAATACACTCGCACTAAATTTCAATTTGATAATTTTTAGATTTTGAACATTATTAAAAATCTTATGCACATGCCATTTGAAAATAATTAAATAATGCTGGTAACGTGAGGACATTTCTTGTTCCTATACAAGATAAGATGTTTGATACCCGTAAATCTCAATTTTTTGCTGAGTCATTATTGCTGGTTAATTACAAAACAAAACATATGACAACAAAATTGGTAATGACATAAACACTTTTTTCCGAATGGCACAACCATTCGAAAAAAATTGTTATGCCTAAATCAATCTTTTGGTGTGGATGTAAAGATCCTCTCTAGCATTAACACATTAAGAGCCGCGATCACAGACACTCTGAAACACATACACACACAAACAGACGCACATAGATCGACAACTTGGCAAAGGCCAATCAGAAGGTTTTAAGAACACTTGAATCACACAAATCAGATAAAATCCAGTTTTGGATTTTTTTGCAAACGCAATACATTTTTTATATACCTACTGTACAACCAAGAGAAAGTAAACATGAAATGGTACAATAGTAAAATATATTGCTTGCAATCTTATAAAGAATCAAAACTAATAAAAACTAGACACCCAAATGGTCATAGGTATTTTTATATATTTGTAAACATTAGATTAAATATCATTTTAAGGACGAGCGAAGCGGGTTCCAAGTTGTTAGGAAAAGTACCGACGTACCCCGTACCTAATTTTTAAATAAAAATTTATTTATTTTTATTGGACCTCATTTTAAAATACTTTGTATCAACCTTAGAATTAAGGATGTGACCACAGCACTTATGTGCTCCACGGCTTAACAGCCGATTTGCATAAAATGTATTTGTCATAAAATGTATTTGTAATTATTTGCTATGTAATTATTCTTTTATGCAATAAATGGAATTGATTGATTGATTAATTTACGTGTAGAAATATTAAAATATTAAGAACTAGAGTAAATTAAGAATATTTTTCTAGAAATAAGTTTTTAAATATATTTCTAAGTAATTTAACTATCTAGTAACAGCTACTTAAAATAATTTTATATTTTAAGTTTTTACAGTAATCTTTGTTAATTTCATTTTTACTTTTCCTCATTTCGGTATATAGGGGAAAAAAATTGTTCGCAAAAAGATCCGAAAGCGAAATTTGACCATAACTATCTGTTTTAGGTGTTTTTAAGGCCTCCTTACAAAAACAGTATAGTTTTTACTAAGTTCTCTGCCTGTATGTGTGTGTGGGTCTGTTGTCATCTTAGCTCCCAGAGTATTTATATTAGTAAGTTGAACCTCGGTACAAAATCAATCTTTGGGTTTAGTTGTGCTATCCGGAAAATATTTCGATAGGTCTAAAATTCGGCATACCTGTAGTCATATATAATAAGACCATAATATGTGACAAGCTTCATCTTATTATCAGCATTAGTTCATTTTTTATTAAATGAGTAGAATACGTCTTTTTAAAAAGTTGTAAAAAAATCGAAGAATAATCAAATTGAGTTAAAATCTAGTACAAATACACCTCTTTATAGAATAAACAAGTACACTAGATTTCGTTTCAATGCCGCAACTATATCTACAGTATTTATTGGATCATAAAAGATAAGCAGTATCGAGCGAGGTCAGTGTCTGGATGGGTGAACAATGAAAAAAAATTTTTTTTTTTCATTAGAGGTAGTACGTAATTAAGTACATTATTGGGCCGTTTTTAGGATGAGAAGCCAATCATTATTGTTATAGGAGGTTATTTAGTACTTTTCACCTCCGAGGACAATAATGAATGTAAAAAAAACTCCTAGGACGTAAAAGTAATTCATATACTGCCGCCATTACTGTAATGTAGCGTGTTTAAAAAACAATCTGTGTAAAACCTTTTGTTGTAGACTATTTTTTTTTCGTTTTTAAAAGGTGTTCTAATTGACAATTTTTGTGTGTTTATTTGTAAAGCTTTTACATTTTTGAGTAAAAGTGTGAAGCTATGGATGAATTCAATGACGACGATAATATGGAGTTAATTGGACGTTTGTTTTTTTTTTTCAATTATAGTTTATATAGTTGTATTTTTTTATATAGTTTATTTAATGTGTGCTACCTCAAAAAAAATAGTGTATGCCATCCGGCTGAGAATGTCTTTATGTCTTGGCAATTTTTCCCGACTCGCTTCGCTCGTCGGTAAATCTAATTGCCGTGACATAAAGACACACTTCTCAGCCTTATGGCATAAATAACTATTACTATATAAGACGAGTGATGCGAGTTCGAAGCAGGAAGATAAGCGTAGCGAATACGATTTGTTTAAGATAAGTTCCGAGGTACCCCGTACCCGATTTTTCGTAGTATGAATCCGAGTTCATAATTCTTAAAATGGAAACCAGATCATAATTCCTACACGGTGACAACAATGAAACTATTCTCAGAGCGAAATATAAATCGGTGCCATTTCGGGTCATTATATTAATGAACCTCAGACAAGAGCATGCAAAAGAAACATGCTAAAAACATATTATAATATAGAATACATATATTACTTGTTAGACGGAAAAAAGATATTAGTGCTATGAAATATATTTAGTACGGAAGAAATATAATATATGAGTACAATATTATAAGTATATAGAAATGAGAACATGTGTTAGTGTAGATATCCTAATCTTAGCAACAAATATAGATTTCTCTTCTTTCCGTCTTCAACTTGCACTCTATTGTGGAATCTTGCTAAACCGTTCCAAACGGCTTTAAAAGATAAAAAAAAATGTAAAAAGGCCATTTACAAAATAGATAAGTTGCTCTTTTAAACAGGAATAATTCGCTGAAAACATGAAAATGTGAATAGAATTCTTAAAGAATTCTCTTCTTGTTACTAGAATTGTATCATCACAAGGTGGTAAGGATGAGACGGCATAATTCATATTCTATATTCATACCATTTAGCTTAAAATAAATCAAATAAATGATCCAGAACAATAAATTCAAATTTACTATAACCCTCGAATCGTCAGTTAATACTATTTCTCCCGCCTATTTATAGAAGTATTAGTCATAAAGAGGGCAAGAGATAAAACGGACACGGAGTGCCTTATTTGGCTGCGCTTATTCTCAACAATAATGACAGTTAATGACGTCATTTTATAACTATTTGTCGGTAAGCAAAACTAGACTTAAAGATTGATTTTTGTGCCAAGTTTAAATAATCTAGAATCGACACAGAAGGAGCTTCAATGATATCAGACACATGCAGAAAACTCTGATTAAACCAATAAAAAGGTTTACAACCACCAGAAACAGATTATTCTGTTCAAATTCTTGTTTCGGATATTTTTGTGAAAATATATTACATTCCTATTGAGCGAATCGGAGACCTTAGATTTTTTTAGCATCATTTGAAAACAGACAAGTATACATTTTAAGAAAGGACTATTTTGTAAATCTCAATAAAATATAAAAGTTCTTTATCCCCAGATAAAGTAATAGTCTTCAGTATTTTAAAATGTAAAGGTTATAACCATTAAACTCATATGAAAGCTTAGGTATTCTAGGCTTGTACCCAGATGTTTACTATCTTCCGACAAGAAAGGTGAAGTACCGGATGTGTTATTTCTCCTATATGGAAGAAATAACACAACCACCTCTGTTCCCTGGACATCTTCGGGGAGTAGAGTCTCCTAATGTAGAATCGAAGCAATAATTTCTGGTATTTCAAATCTGATTTTGATGCAGTTACTGACAAAAGATTTTAAACTTAAATTAAAAAATAATTAATTGTCTCAATGGCTGTAACAATTTCAACAAAATTCCAATAAAAATTAGGTTAAACTCTTTCAAAATATTTATGCTCAACAGGAACAAATTCCTAATAGATATCTTAAAGAACAAATTCCTAGTAGGCACATTAAAGTACAAATTCCTGATCGGCGTGTTAAAGAACTAATTCCAAGTAGGCCCTTTAAAGTACAAATTTCTGAAGAAACAATTTAGTACGCACCTTTAAAAATTCCTAGTAGGCACATTAAAGTACAAATTCCGTAAGCAACTTAAGAACAAAATTCCTAGACGCACCTTAAAAACAAATTCTAGTAAGCACTTAAAGAACAATTCTAACCTTAAAGAAACAATTTCTAGTACGCACCTTAAAGAACAAATTCCTAGTAAGCACCTTAAAGAACAAATTCCTAGTACGCACCTTAAAGAACAAATTCCTAGTACGCTTAAGAACAAATTCTAGTACCTTAAAGAACAAATTCCACCTTAAAGAACAAATTCCTAGTACACACCTTAAAGAACAAATTCCTAGTACCTTTTCTAGTACGCACCTAAAGAAAATTCCAAGTAAAGAAAGTACGTACCTTAAAGAACAAATTCCTAGTACGCACCTTAAAGAACAAATTCTTAGTAGAGACTTTAAAATTTACTTGAAAGCGTTCAACCCCGACTGTAACATCACATAGGTTGGTGCAAAAGAAAGTGAAATAGTGGAACATGTAATACTAGAGACAATTATTACATTGTAGTAATACAATGTAATACTAAAACCCAACAAAGAAAATATCGAGTACAGGTTATTTTGGAACTTTTCCACACAATATCGCAATTGCTAAGGTATGAACGCTCACCCTCACAAATTCGTAAACGCTTCGTTCGTCTTTAAAATATTTTTAAAAACAATATACTTTAGTATATGTTCATTCTCGCTATGATCATATTCAGCCAAGATAGATAAGTTGTAAGCCTGCCGGTTACTCATCCACCACTGCTTATATATTTGTTAAAATCCATTATATGTTGCTAATCTCAAGATTCCTATTTTTAGGCTCAACAAATCATATCAGTCCAAAACTTTAATGCAACAAGGTGTATTAAATAAATTACCCGCTTCTGTAGTTAAACATCCACTCGAAACCTTAAATAACGATTAAAACTATGTTGCTTGAAAGATCCTACTATGATCTAATCGAGTTCTTAACTAATAACTTCTTCTGATAACAATGGAGAATCTTTTAAGAAAGAAACCTCCAGATATATATATATAATATATATATATATATATATATATATATATATATATATATATATATACCATCAGCACTTTTAGAAATCACAAGTAATGATATAGTTACACAAAAAAAAATAAAAACACAGGAAAGGAATATTCTATTGAAATCTCAGATTGGTATTTATAGGGCAAACACTTTGCTTCTTTATACGTACGGTATAAATGATCGGATAGTAAGCATTGTAACCAGATACATTTAACATTTTTTTATTCATTCTAGTTTAGCAAGTAAGAAAAAAACCAAAAAAAAAACCTTTACCTTGCTAACATACTCATAAATCTTAAAGCTAGAAACAGGTGGGGATTCTTCATAAAAATACGGAAACCCGAGTAAAAAGTGTTTTTTCTCATGATTTTAACATTTCTCCTGGTAAAAGAATATGCGAGTATTTTCCGGAGTGAGAATGCAGTAAATGGAATATAAAGCAACCAGGCTTAATGAATTCGTTTATTTTTTTATTATTTATAGTAATTTTAATGCTGTAAAATAATAACACTATAGCGGCTCTTAAAAATTTGAATAAAAGTATGTAAATTGCTGTGGGGAAAAAAATCCATTTCAATGCATGTAGTTTTTAGTTCAATTTTATAAAACCTCTTTGTTGAATTAATCAGAGGCTATTGAAGCTCCAACTTCAACTCGAGGATTGGTTATCAATCCTCGGAGCTAATCTCTTAAAAAACCCACCGCAACATTTCTCTTTCAATGAAGTAAAGACCAAAGCCTGATTCTCTTGATTCATCCTCAATGCCTGGAATCCGGAAAACTATATCCATGTCCATCCTTCCATATTCCGCCAAAAATTATTGATGGTTGTGAGGAACAAATTAGAAATGAAGGATTGGATTTTTTGGTATACCTTTTGAGTTTGTCTTTTACATAGACAATAGAGTATTTTCACTAAGTGCGCCATATAAAGGAACACCCTGTAAAATATTAGAATGAAAAAACTTATACTTTTGATGATACAGCGAAAAAAACAAAAATATATTTAAACATATTCTTTTGGCGGAAATCCGGCCTCGACTGCTTGTGTGACGTCAGACGTAAGAATACTGCCGTGTAGTACAATACTCACTAGAGCAACACTCATGAGAGTTTATTCTGTACTGTCAACAAGATGATACTGACAACTGTAGTCATCACGTTCAGGCATTGTATTAACTGGAACACGGAATTGTTTTGTTTCAGTCGTCTTTACATTCCATTGAACTATAAGCAACTGTTGACCTTACGATATTTCTAACTAAAACTCCCATCTGTACTTTAAACGACCAACCTTTAGAATGTTCACCCATTCCCCCTCTCCTCTTCTTTAAATGCTTATTTCGACAATTTATAATTAAATTAAATATTTATTTTACAGCTTAATATATTTTTTAAACACATTTAATCATTTTAAGAGCAAAAAATTGCAAATACTCTATTCGTGTTTTGTATTGTACGTATGAGAGAAAAATGGACCATGCAAGTGTACTTTAACATTGGTATCCATTGGCTTTGAGACAAGCAACACACCCATGACTAGCAGTATAGCTAAGTGCACAGTGTATCTTCACAAATTTACAAAGGAAATGTCGAATTGCCCTACTAATAAGACACATACAATTTTTCCCTTACCTAGTCATCAAGGGTTCTGAGAAGGGGAAATACAAGAGAGAAAAAAGAAGAGAATTGCTCAAAAAAAATCATATATATATATATATTTTATATATATATATATATATATATATATATATTAAAAAATTAATTCATGAAATATGTATATAGAAGGAAAGGGTTTCAGTCTTATTGTTTTTAGATTAAAATTCATAAAAATAATAAATATAACGATATTTTATACCTGGGCAGAAATGAGGCAGAGATCTGGACGGTATGGAACGATTGATCAGATCCTTCATAACCCTCAATCTATAAAGATTCCTTAGCTATATTTAGGGTAAGTCAGGTCTGTGGGGAATCTGCAACAGATTAGTCCACTCCCACATCCAGAAATCCAGGATCCGCAACGACTCACTTCAGTTAGAGGTAAATCTTCGGTATACGGTGCACCCTGTTATCAATACTATATATCGATATATTTTTAGTTACGCGACACGTAAACGAAAACTGAACACTTAAAGCGTAAGCAGCGTCGTTAAATAATAATTATAATTAAAACATTAAAAAAACCAAACAACTTAATAAATAAACATTAACAACAAAAATAATAAAAAACCTGAAAACAAACACAGAAATACGTTAAAATACGCGTAACATAAAATTTAGATGTGGTGTATCATCGTTATTCTTATGAAACATAGTTAAAACATTATAAAAACATACAAAAAATATGAAAATAGTTATAAACCATTTTACAACAAATAAATAAAAACACAAACAAAAAACATTTAAAAATAGTATATTATGTACTTAGGCAGCAAAATGGAATTTTAATTATTATGGGATATTTGGAAATATTTCCCGTATTGTTGACAGTGTAGGTAAAATGACATTTGCAGCTTAAAAACAGTCAGTAATGGCTAATTTTGCTGCCGTGAGTAGATAAAATAATAATATGTTCATAAACGTAAAAGAAAAGCATATATCGATTATTCCGTCATATCTCTAAACTAAAATATATCGATAAATAGTATTGATAGCAGGTGCACCGTATACCGAAGTTCAGCCCAGTTAGGCCCTGGCCTGAAACTACAATCGGCCAACATCAGTATTCATCATAAAATTTTCCCCCTTTCCCAACAATCCGATAAACCAAAGAAATAAACAAATAATATGATTTACTTACCGGTACGAAAAACAAGAAGAAAGAAATACTGGTAAGTTATTAAAATCCAATTCTTGATCCATATTAATACTCCATACTCTTACTACAAACTCGTAAACTCCATTTATATGGTTTAAAGGAAACTAAATATATCATTAACAAATTCATAAATTTAAAGAAACAGCAACTACGCGAAGAAAAATTAAAAGTAAAACGTGAAAACTGATGAAAAGACCTAAAAAGAATATTCTTCCGTGAGGGCGGAGTGTCGACACCACACTAGCGCAACATCTTTCGGGGCGACAGCTCCACGGTACAGAATAAAATTTCAATGTTTTTTTCCTTTCTTGTTACTCTCCAATTTGTAATATTATATTGTAAAAAGTTAATGTTAATATGTAATTTAATCGGATATTGAAAAAAAACATAATCAGTTTGCTTTAGTTTCAATAGGGAAATGTAAATGTCGACGAGGAAGTAAATGTCACGTGACGGTTAGACTTTGTCAAATGTCAAATCATACAACTTGCAATATTTTTACTGTAATTAATTGAATAATCTGTTTTACAAAGCGGCCAATGAAACAGAACAGAGGTCACACAACGGCGGACAGTGGTCCGCACAACTACAGATTATACCACAGGGATAATTTAAATATTTTTTAAACAATAATGAATAGCGTTTATTGATTATATGTATAAAAACAGTAAAGAGGAGTTTGATCAAATAAATTTAAAAAATCGGGTTCGAGGTACCACGGAACTTTTCATCATTACATCGGATTCGCTACGCTAATCCTCACTGCTTTGGACTCGCATCGCTCGTTCTCAGAAAGTAAATGCATCCGAATAGTTTTCAGCTGACACCCATACAGCACTGACCACGCTGAATGCTCCTTAATTTTTATGATCGAACATAAACCATGGATATACTTGTATTGATTTAAAAACTTGAAACGAAACTTAGAGTACTTATTTATTAGGTAATAATATACACTTGTACCAAATTTCAACTCAATTGGACCATTTTCCAGTTTTGTTTTTACAATTTTTTAAAAAACGTACACAGGTCATTCAATATAAATTGAACTAATGCTGATAATATGTTAGCCTAATACATAGTCACATGCGTGCCGAATTTCAATCCGATCGCATCATTTTTTTACGGTTTATGAATTTTCGAAATTTTTGCAGTCATTATTGCGGGTTAATGACGTAATAAGAATAATTTCTGAATAGCAAAACTACAGCGGTAGACTGATTTTTGTACAAAATTTCAACTCTCTAGCATAAATACACTGGGTGCTACGATGATAACACACAGGCAAACAACTTTGCGAAAACCTCTTAGCAGGCCTTAAAATCGTCTGAAACGGATAATTCCGGTTTTATCCCGGTTTTGGTTTTTTTGCAAACACAACACTTTTTCTATATACCTACGATATAAATGATGAAAGCAATAACATTAACCTTTGACCTTATGATTAGGTCTTCATCAGAAAATGCTTAATAACAAATTTAAGCAGTTAACAGAAAGAAATAGATAAGGTATCTAAACATAGCTTGCTGTGTATACTATCAAAGAATGAACTACTAACTAAACAAAAATCTAGCCTTAGGGTATAACATGAAGGTTGAGGGTTCAAGAATAATTAACAATTTTGACTGGTAGTTAGAAAAAAAAAAACAAAAATAAAATGTCACTTTCTGATGAAGACCTAATTATACGGCCAAAAGCTTAAACGTTGTTTCTTATATTTTTCATAAATTTTATTCTGTTATTTCAATTCATACACGAAGAATGTAAACACTACGCAAGCGGGTGCGTTGTAGCTTACGAAATCGCATAATACGATTAAATATTTTAAGTATCTCTTAAATACCTCGATAAAAATTAATTAGTGCCTGTGTAAATGAAGCTAAGCCCTACCTTCAAGCCCTAGTCAAATATTAACCTTACTACTATAACCAAAACTATACAGCTCCGAAGACTAATTATTTCTTCAAGGATATCATATTTCATTTAATTGGTTAATGTTCACGGCAGTTATTGTGACATATCAAACCAAGCCGTCTCTAACTCTTGGAATCAAAGAACTCACAGCCATTCAATCAATAAAATGATAATATAAATAGACAAATTATATCTACTATTAGAGAAGGTTTTAATGAGGTTACACAGAGTCCCAACATTTTTTTAAGCTTTTAAATGTATTGAGGTAGGCTATGCTCCCTTAAGTAATATATCTCTTAGTTAATACCAGATTTGGACAAACTAAATATAATTAAATCGCTTACCTATAACTGTGAGTTTAACTTGAAAATTTCTTGTTGGTGAATTTTTAAAGTCGACTCTACACCTGTATATGCCAGCATCATTAAGCTGTACTGATTCAAGCTGAAGCGCTGCAGCTGGCCTCTTCCCAGTGACAAAGTAAGCTCTTGGCCCAAATGCATTTAGATCACTCCATAATAGCGCTTGATTCACAGGTCGACCTCGCACGTCAAATCTATAACAGAAAAAGAAAAATATAAATAAAATAAAAATATAAAAAATTTGCTCCAAACTTTTTTGACGTGAACGGATTTTGAGTCTATAAAAAAATTTGTTGGTCGAGTCTCCCTATTACATTTTAGGGATTCCACCCCCCCCCCCCGGGAAAATTACAAAAATTGATCGGTCACTTGTATAAATTTAGAGAATATCACTCCCCTAAAAATGATATAATTGGCTCTAATAACCCAATAATAGAAAACTTTTTTTATTTCCAAGGAAGGAAAAGTCACTTCTTCTCCCTTTTTTCCTTGGGAGTGAAAAGTAACTTTTTTTCCTTGGAGTGAAAGTTACTTTTTCTCCCTTGGGAGTGAAAAGTAACTTTTTCTTTGGAGTGAAAAGTACTTCCTTACCTTTAACTAAAACTAGTCATTAAACTATACATTATACACCATCTGGAAATAAAAACATTTTTGTGGTTGAAAATTGTTAAATAATAGCTTGAGATAAATAGCATCAACATCTAGAGGGGAAATGAACTTTGCTGGGGGATTCTAAAATCATAAAAACTTAGGAGGTTTTATGGAGGTGTGTTTATGAAGGTTAGGAGTGTTTAAAAAAAAAAAAATAACTCGCTTTTCGTCTCATCTCGCTGTGGCTGAGGTAGCACGGCCCTAGCTAGAACTTTAGGACCACGGCCTAATAGAAATAAGTACAGGGTTGACCAAAAGCCCTCCCCCTTCTAAATTTTGAACTATTAAACATAAATTATAACGGATACTTCTTTTTGGTAATGTAGTTAACGAAAAATAGAAAAAAAGTGATTCAATCGGAAGAAACGTTTTCATTTTGCATTTTGGGTTTTGTCTAACACCGTTATTTTGGCGAGAATAAGTGCCCAAAGTTAAAGAAGTAGACATTTTTAGTCAAAATTGAAGCTTAAATATTGAAATTAGAAAGAATGTGACAAGAATAAATATACTTCCTTTTTTGCTTTAGAATCCAGATAATGTATTTCCTTACCCTCATTTTGAGCTATTTATAGTCACTTATACGATTAGATTTAGGGAAAATAGTAACACTGATTTTTTTTAAATTTGTAAATATAATGTTGCCAAGTCATTTTTACTGTAGGTATTTTTTTCAATGTGATTATTTAAGCTTCGATTTTGTTTTAAAATGTCCAATTAAAAAAACACTAACTAGCGGTCTTAGAAAAAACACACAAAGCGCAAAATGTCTTGTATTCTAGAATTCAATTGTAAATTGAACCCCTCTTGTATAATACCCTAGAACCCAATAAGCTAAATAAAAGTATACCACTAATTTTTTTTCTGCATTTCCATAAAATTCGGTGTTGCATGGTACACTCAAAGTTAAAAAGAAGTTTCCCTTACACAAAAATACCGATTTAATTAATTTATATCTAATATCCCTATGTTTCATTAATTTATATCTAATGGCTCAAATTTAAGAGTGGGCAGGGTGATTTTAAGGGGATACTATTGGTCCAATCTGTATATATGTCTAATAGTAAGTGAAAAGTTGTCGGGATATAGTGATTATAGTATATATTATTAATATTAGTTATTATTATTAGAATTGTTGATAAAGAATGCAATAAATACAATTTTAACTAATGTAAATTAATATATGTAACCATTATGCACATAGCATATTTATGTCTTAAAACCTAAAAAGAATGAAATTATAAAGAAATAGATTGGAATTTTCTAACCTATTTCTTTTATTTTTAGGTTTTATAGAGATGAATATGCTATGTGTATGATAGCGAAATATAGTCATTCACATTGGTTGAAATCGTATTTATTAACGTCCCATCAAGTGCCTTTATCAAAGATTTTATGGTATCAAGTTCCTTAAGTTAGTAATTGACGTTTTCAAAACAATTGATGTGCTAATATATCAGGGGACAGTTACGGATATTCTCTTGTTTTAAGTTGCTAGGTTTTAGTTGTGGGAATGGATCCTTCAAGGATTAACTTTAATAAACTAGAAAGTGTATTTTAAAGCAATTGAAGGTTTGTCAATGAAAGTACAAGCTACAGGTACCTAGTGGCAGGTATAAGGTAATTAAAGCCATCAGGTTAAGAATGAGAGGTTTGTGTAAATTATTGAAGATACTCAAGGGAGTACTTTTCCTTCTTTTAAACAGATACAAACTCATGCGTGGAAAATTTTATTCTCACTCATTTACATTTCTAACGTTATTTCATAACAGAGAGATTATGAATTTTAAAAGAGAATATGTTTTATTAAAAGGAAAAGACAACAATGAACTAATTCAATCGAAAGATTCATATAAATTTCGGTGTAGGAGAGACAGAGGAGTAGGGGGACTCCCCGAGTTGGCTCAGCCCGGTGAGGACTAAGTTTTGCCTCGGGGAATTTATTGCTCCGACTCTCCCTCGTCTGCCGCTTTCAGACCTCCCAAGCCATTACGATTCAACGCTTGACTCTAATTAATTATGAATCGAAAGACGAAGTCTTCTCGTTTATTAGTTCCTGTTTAGTTTCGTATCAGTTATTAGAAACAAATTATTGATCCGGTCGTTAAAGAATTCTGCTTGTAAACACTACGGAACAGCCAAGGATATCGACTGTGAATATAAATACAGACTTGGATGTTGTTCGTAAAATTAAATCTGCACCAACACAAAACTATTGATTCTCAGATTCCATCAATAGAATCAAATATTGGTTTAATAAAATCAATTCTTGGTAAACATATTATGTTTTTAAAAGAGATTAATTCCGTAACTTTTAATTTATTATTTATAGTAATTTAGGTTGTATTTATCATTTAATAATTAATAACTTTTTGTTAAGCACGTGTAAAAGAAAAATAAATATTGACAAAATATTTAGTTTTTCATAGTGCCAACATAATTTTATTTTAATTAGAAAAAACTATTATCATTGCAAAGGAATTAAGGAAATACTACTGGCTCGAATGTAGCAGGAGAAATAACACCCCATTTGTTATTTGCTCCCCGTATTAATTAGGTTTTATTTAGTTTTTAAGCTGAAATGTCAAAGGGGTTTTTAAGGGATGACTCGGTACATAGTTGGTAATCATAATAAGTTGCAACAAAGTTAGATGTTTATCAAATAAAAGTTTTTAAGAACTTTATTGATATTGTCTACAATAAATATGTATTCGACGTAGTGCTGATACAGGGTAAAGTGATTTAGCGGAATAGATAAGATAAATCACCCAGTGGTGATAAAATATCCTCAATAAAGTCAAATCCTTGTGAAAATTATAATACTCTCAATAAAATCTGGACATCATGCAAATTAAGCAGAATAACTTTTGACTATTTTTTAAATAAATAAGAAGGACTACAAGAAGCTTTTCTTTAAAACTCTGATTGACTATTGTTAGGAAAAGAGAAAACATCAACAGTTAGTTTAACAAAGTTTGCTCTTTTCTTACTGTTTCGTCCGCTCTACCTCTACATTTTCTACTCTTTACACCCGTCTGGACTTGTTATACCAAAAAAAAAAGTTTTCGAGAACATATTTTGTAAGGAGTAGCCTGTTAAACTATAAAAGAAGTTGACAATATAAAATCTAAATCGATTTCAGGTTTTTTTTTTTACTTTGCGGTCCTAAACACTTTGAATGGTAATGTTTGAGTAAACAGTTGTAAACAATGGCCTCGGGTTTTCTGAAAACAGTTTGGGTTGCAAACTACCACCCTGGGACACTGTATATCCCCGGTTCACAGATATCCCCAAGAGAGAGTTTAACTAGAGCTAGCCACCTAAACCTTAAACGCTTATACTTCATGAATTTCAGAGATGATTCACTAGAAAGATCGCTTAGGATATATTTCCTTCGAAACAATCGATAACTCGTTCGTGGGATATTTCGCTCCTATACAACATGGCATTTAGAAAACATGCTCATATTCATATACTAAGTATTTTTAGTTACGAGTTCCCAGGGCGCTGAAAGCTAAAACGCGGGAAATTCATAAATAAACTGAGGAAACATGTCTTGCTATCACAAAACTTCTACCACATCAGGACATAAGGAAATAAAAGAGAATTTATAATACATTACTAAAGCTTTTATAAAATATTTAAGTCTTCAAATAATTAAAAACAACAATCACATTCAAAAGGGGAAAAGATTAAAAAGTAAATACCTCGTAATACTAGCTTGAAATAAAAGGAAAGTTGAGAGGAGACGAGGATGAAAGCAAAGGCATGGTGCGGGTATGGTCGGACCCCGTCCGCTCTCTGACCTACATGGATGTACTTGGCATTTAACAACAACCAGCCCTCGCTTCGTTTTAAACTTTAAGTATGACATTTTCATAAGTTTTTTTTTTTTAAATTAAGAGAAAAATAAAGTTTTACAATCTTTAAAAAGACATCAAAAGAAAACGAATGATGTTGGGAGTAAAAATATTTTATACTTTAATATTTATTGTTTTAAAACTCTGATAAGTAGACTCGCCATCTTCTCGTAAAAACATCAAAGATTGAAGCTGGACTATTCAGGCTGCAGGCGAGACCATGTGTACAGCAACATCATTTTAGCAACAATAAAAATAAAATAGCTTCAATGCTAATACTTAGGAAGCATGCTTTTTAATAGGAAAATTGCCGTAATAATCAAGACGTTAACTCATACACAGACTGTCCAAATAGTAAGTAAATGGGTTTCGTTAACAAACCATACTATATTTCGCTGTTCTCGCTATTACAATTATTATACACAAATCAAGCGATTACATTTTCTTCAGATTTTTTAATTTCGTGGTCAGACTAATTAATGTACAGTGTAGATGTGTCATTCTTACTTTTTAAAAATATCTTTATTACACTAAAAGTATATTTAGCAAAAATGGATCATAATTATAATAATTAAAGTTAAGAGTATCAATGTATTGTTAGCGGTAGTGATTTTTCCATATTTAGAGGAAAAGTATCGTTTTGAACTAAAACCTCTTAAACAGGGCTTTGACCTGAAATATTCGTTTTAGGTGATGGGTATAAGGACCCCCTGACACACACGTATACACATACATTAGTACACACATACAGACAGAAAACTGTAAAAAAAACTACTCAGAAGGTTTTAAAAAACACCTAAATCGGACAATAAAGGTGAAATCTTGGTTTTGGATTTTTTGTGCAAACACAATACTTTCCTTATATTATTTGATACTACCGAGTTTGGCAAATCATGAATAGTTGACACAATATAATTGCGAGAGACACCTAGGAAATGTAAGAAGCAAAATTCATTACTACATCTGGGAAATGATCCATCATTCGACATTTGTCATCACAATACTTCCCTAACATAACTACGATTACGGTATAAATGAGGAAAATAAAATAAAATCGGGTACGAGATACCTCAGAACTTTTCTTTATTACATCGGATTTGCTACGCTCATCCTCCCTGCTTCAAACTCCTATACTTTTGAGATTCTCAGGGTTGAGCCTCGTTTAAACGACAACTGCCCTAGGGGGCTTGAACCCCCTAGGGTACTGAACACAGGGAATAAACTCCCTGCCAAACCCCTTGTGTGAACGAAGTATATCTATCTGTTTAGCAAACGTTAAAAAAAATCTTATCAAATAGTAAATGAATTCAAAGTACGTGATTGTACCTGGTCATTCTTCGAGATTAATATGTGTTCTTTTACTAGAAAATCTAATTAAATTAATTTAAGAAAATCATTTCGAAGATTTATGATGCGCAATTTTACAGCTATATTGTTGTTTTTCTCAATGTAATTCTGTTCAATAAATAGAAAATAAAAAAGAGAAAAAACATAAAACGGGATTATTACATTTCCTTCAACAAAAGATACCCTTCAATAAAATTAAATAAGGAACCAATATTCAAAAATCACAACGGAATGAAATACTAAAATCTTTTGTATACTTATATATTTAGTTTTTATATCTGTTTAATAGCTTTTCTTTCTTATTTTTGCTTTAAGATTTTTTTATGTTTGTTTAATATTTTGATTTCTTTTGTAAGTTAAGTCTATTGACTGCCTTGGGCATTTTTTAAAGTTTTTTTTTGCGTAGAGGCCAATTATAACAGACTCTTAAGCTCATCCCTTCATTTCACGGTTGGCTAAGGATTAATAATTTTCTTGTTAAACTATTCGTATTTTTTCGGCCCCTGATTTAGGGAGGGAACTTTATGCCTCATTGATTAGCTAAACCTCTGAAAGAAAAGTTTTTTTTATTATTATTATGATAAAATGTTCTTTCTCTGGGTAATAATCTCTAGTTACTAAATACAAATTTAGAACACACGTGTACCCAATAGCAAATGCAAGCAAGGCTTCGTGATATTGTGGGCTGGAAAAGCCTTGATCATAAAGGTCAGGGTGTCAATGAAATCTAGCAAGTACCAAGTACTCGACTAGGCAGATCAGTGAATATAATGAGTAGCTTGTAAGGCAAGAGAATCTGGTAAAATTAATACCAGTTCCTTAACTAGAGCTAGATAAAGCTAACGGTATCAGAGTAGCTAGCGAGACTAGAGAAAAATACACTAGATAAACTGTGTACTGATCATAAGAGCAGTCCTGTAAAAAAGAGGGTAGAAGTACCAAGGTCTACTCTAGTGCAGTGTGGCCATACATTATAGGTTTTCTCAGTAGAGTGACAATCGGCAGAGTTAAAACGCTAATATAAAATAAATAAAATATATAAGACATTTTATTTTACTATATTTTCTTTTATTATGAACATCCAATTTTACTGATATATGAAATAATATCAGTATCCACAAATTCTATGAAAAATTAAATATAAAGGATTAATATTCCGAAATAAAACCTGATACCTGATTTTTAAAACCTGATTTTTGGTGAAAAATAACTCTATCGACAACATGGTAATTGTAACTTAAGTAGACCAATTTGCTGGAAAACGCGCTAAAACGTTTTAATCAAGCTGAGCTTGGCATAATTGGGCACAATTATGGGCAAAGCTGATCTGAAAGGGTGCGTATAGTTTTGTATGACGAATAAAATAATAATGCGCATTTTGTTTGAATAACCTAAAGTGATTAAATAGTGCAATACTTACTGATCAGGCTATAACAAATAAACTAAAGAGTTGAGGGGAAACACAGTGAAATATATAATGGATTAATGATAAGGAAGATTGTTTCCATTAGGGTTAATAAAAACAAAGATTTTAGAGTAACGTTTCGACCATTCTGGTCATAATCATACCTAGGAAAAAATTAGGAAAAAATTTTTTTTCCTAATTTTTGTCTTTTTATTTTTTCAGTATCTTTCTTGTTGACTTAATTCTTCCTCGGAATGAATTTATTTTTAGTATTTTTAGTATTTGTAAGTAGTCTATTTTTGAACTTCGTATATGATGTTGTTAGCCTTTAGTTTCTTTTTTATATCTCATAAATTGTATTGTATTTGCACTTTTATAATAATATATTTTTATATTTTTAGGTATGATTATGACCAGAATGGTCGAAACGTTACTCTAAAATCTTAGTTTTTATTAACCCTAATGGATACAATCTTCCTTATCAAGATATTATTAAGGGTACAACCAACATCAATTTGATAATGGATTAAGGGAACGAGCATTCCAAAGGGAATTCGTCAAGTTTGCGTAACTCAGAATACTCCTAATAGAAGTCCTGGGTGAAATTCCCATGACTTTGAGGGGAGCAAGAGGTGGTTGAAGGTTAAGTTTATCACTGTTTTTGGCAGATTTTTAGTAGACGTATGCTCCAATATGCTTAAATGTCTGTAACACGTTTTTCTCTTTGTATTATTGTTTTTGTAAAACATTGGAGACATAAAGGTCAAAACAACGGTTAGTTTTATTGGTGGAGGAAATAATACGGGTAACATGGTAAGGAACGTTTACCTGAAGGCTAAGTAAGACTCACTTGTTTTCTTTCTATCCCACTATACTTTCTCTTCCGCTCTTAAATATAAGTAAACGCAGAGGAATCGTTACAAACATGATATCGAGCTATGAACACCCATAAATAATTTGAGCCTAATTGTAACTCAAGGCACAGGTGTTAAAGCAAACAATGTGTGAGTAGTCCACAGAGAGCTCGAGCCTACACAGCCTAGAAATGTTGGGGCTATGTAATAATTTTCTTACATGCACTGATTTTTGTAGCATAGAACTAATTTTTTAATTTAAAAAATATTTTGCAGAGCCCTTTTTTAAAAAATACAGCGTATCGTTGTATAGCCAATGGTGTAAAAATGATTTAAAGATTCCTTTAAAAAGCACTAAGGATTTATATTGAATATTAGACTAGGATACAATGACTATCTCAAGTATATTGAAATATATTGCCTAGATCATAGATTCCTATACAAGTAGAAACCTTATTTTTCAAACTTGCCAGAAATGAATTTTTGAGTTAGGAAGAAAGAATATCAGAGGAAATTCGGCCGTCTTGCCGACCTCCACCTCAGAACTTTTACAGAGTAAAGGTTCAGGGTTCAAGCCCAAGTAACGTGCTTAGTCATTCGAATTAACTTGTTTCATCAAGATAAAAGAGTATTTGTATTATTATTTTATATTTCTATTTTTGTATTACTATTTATATTATTTTATTTTCACTTACAGTCAAACAAATTAAAATAAAAATATACAATTTTAATCAATTTTTTCAACGTGTTCATAATTTATGTTTTTATTTGTTTATTTAACTTTTTTTATATTTTATTTATGTTTTATTATGATTTTATTTTCTTATATTTATCATATTCTTCTCTATTTATTTATCTTATAAATTATAATAATAATAATATTATTAATAATTAATTATTATATTAATAATAAAATAATTATTATTATTAATTTATATAAATAATAATTATTATCATTATTAAATAATAATAATATTTTATTATTATTATAAAAATAATTAATAATAATATTAATGATTAAGAGAAAATAAAGATAAATCGTTTAAGAATTATCTTCTTAATTAAATAAATCTTAAATTAAAACCAAGTAATTGGTAATAAAACTGAATGCCAAAGAGCATTTCAAATCTAATAAACAATCAGACAAAGGAAATAGACCAAAGCTCATTGTCTCATAAGCGAGATTTTCTGATAAAAAATTCGCAAAAAAATGAAGCTTTGTGCCTATCAATCGCAGTTTTATATTGTTCTGTATGACTCAAGGCGAAAAATTGAAAGTAATAGCAAGGTAAAAGAGAGTCAAGAGAAAAAAATAAGAGAGAAAAGAGTAAAGTGAACGCCGAATCAGGAGGTCCCATTCATCAGAGACTAAAGATCTTTAGCTTGACGAGGCAGCCTTGAGCAAGGGCCCGTGAATAATTTTCAGTTGTACTCCTTTTTGTGAAAAAACAGCAACTCTCTTTTATTTTATTTACTTTTCTTGTTAGAGAGTCTCGATGCCCTTTCCTTGATCACCTCAGACAATAAAGGAAGCGGAGAGAGAGAGACTGTAGCTAGGAATAATCTTTTAGTTCATTTCGTTTCCCTTTAAACATATCTCGATTGTTAGAAGATTTAAGTTTCTTCAAATTTATATTAAATTCTAATACTGCTACCGTAAAATATTTTGCACATAACAATGGCAAAAATATAACGAACCATGCCAATTTTAATACATGAATAAATGTATAAATCGATATATAAATGTAAATGATATATTAAAATATTAAACAAACTAATCATGCCATATAAGACAATGGTATTAATTATTATTAATAACCAATATAAAAATAGTATATTATATTACTATACGTGAGATTACTTATATATGCCATTTAATGAAAATTGAACTAATGCTGATAACGAGATGAAACTTATTGCCCTTATATATGACATAATGCATCCTAAATTTCAAATCAATCGATACATTTGAGTGCTGCAGATTCATCAATGCTACCAACACCGAAGTTTCAAGTTAACACCATCGCATTAAAACGAAACCTAAATACCTATTTCTTACATATAATTATTTATTACACGGATTATTGTAGGAGTTTGTTACAATCTGCTCAAAAACGTGCACAAGTAGTATATTATGCATTAAACACGTTTGTGTTTAAAAAGAGTCTAAGAAATAACCCAGTGCGTACTTAGTACTAAAGAAGCGCTTTATCGATCCCCTCACTACCAAAGGAAGTGAGATGCAACACTGACAGAGTGTCAAATTATTAGTGAAGCGAGATACCATCAGGAAATACTTTAGACAGAAGTTCTCTGAGTGTGGTGCACAAAAGTCCTTTAGGTGGTACGTGGAAACTCTTAATTAATTAAGCTCGGCACGTTTGCAGCAAAGAAATAATAATTTCCTACTAAATATTTAATAAACAGGAAGGGATATAAACTTTTTTTTTCCAAGGCAAAATATTAGCTAAACGTTTGTATAGTGCTTCAGCGCTTTAATATGTGTATAATACAATCAGAGATCAAATGAACCGGACTTGCTAAAGTCTGGTAAAACACACACGTGGTACGAGCCGAGTATAAACCACCATTGGTTTTAATGCATAATATTTAAGAGCAAAATAATAGAACACGAATTTTAGCAGAGGAATACTACACATGGAAGAGCAAATATGTTATTGGTTAACAAATAGCAAGTCACTTCGCAAGTCAGGCCTTAGGCTTTTAAAATTTTGCCTAAAAATTCTATTAGTGAACAAATCGCAAGTCACCTTAAGTAGACAGTGCAATTGAAGAGAACTCTTCAAAAACATACAAAAATATTACTTTCATATATTGTGTTAAAATTGTCTCGATTGGATTATAGTCTTGATAGAACAATTAAAGTCCGCACAGGTCCTAAACGAAAAACTCGGGTACGGGGTACCTCAGGACTTTTCCCCATCACTTCAGTTTCGCTACGCTTATGCTCACTTCGGACTCGCTTCGCTCGTCCTCATAATATACAATTCGCCAAATTTATACTCCAACACGTCTTCAGACTCGCTTCGCTCGTCCTCAGATAATTTAAATACATCCATTTCATTCTCAGCGGACACCTATAAAGCACTGACCACGCTCAATGCTGGTTAACTTATATGATCCAACAAAAACAATGGATATACTTGTCGTATTAAAACGAAACTTAGTGTACTTATTTATTACGTAAAGGTATACTTGTACCAAATTTTAACTCAATTGGAATATTTTCCGATTTTGTAAAAATATTGAAAAAACGTACACAAGCCATTTAATAAAAATTGAACTAACTTTTAATTGCATGTGTATAATTAGATTCTAAGTAGCTCTATACAAAAAATGTCAGAACTCCCAGTACACGACTATTATAGTCATTGCTGACAAATGCATGAATATATAATATAAATAAAAATTGAACTAATGCTGATAATGAGATAAAACATTTGTTGTGAGAGTAGACCATTTGTTTTGCGTGCAAAATCTCAATACGATCACATAATTTTTCCACACTTTAAAATTTTTCAAAATTTTGTGCTGAGACGATTTTGCGGGTTAATGACGTCATAAATATATTTTTTGAATAGCACAACTACGTCTATAGACTAATTTTTGTAGTTTCGACTTTCTAGCATAAACACACCTGGAGCTACGATGATAACAGACACACACGCTCAGACATACACATATACAGACAGACAACTTTGTGAAAACCCTCATGAGGTCTTAAAAACACCTGAAACATTTCATTCCGGTGACATCCTGGTTTCGAATTGTTTCGCAACTAAAGAATTCCTATATTTCTAATGGTACAAATGAAGAAAAATAAATATGAGGTAGATGTCAACAAAACTTGATCTAGGTGTTTGTAATCTGACTTGAGTTCATAACACAAAAGACAATCCAACCTATAATATCAAAATAGCGGTGAAAATTACTGATGATCATATAAAACATGTTAAAACTATATAATAGCAGCAACTAGCATATGTTTTAAAGGTAAAGGACGAGTAGAAATAACAATTAGATATCATTTTTCGGCGGCCTAATTTCTAAAGACAACAAGTTAATTCATAAGTACAAACGCAATTTAACAAATTATAACAGAACATGACGAAGGGCATTTTTGTTTTAGATTTGTGATGGTTTCGTTAAAATGATTCATGTGTTAGATACATATTTAAACATGTCATCATATATAAACCATTATACAAATCTCAAGAATTTATATTTTCCCATTTTATGTTTTGACAGTTTGTCCATCAGTCAATATTATCAGTTAATTGAAGAAATATTTATCTGAGGACTCTGAGTGGAAGATTTTACACGTCCGTAAACCATAAGATAAGCACAGAAAGCTCAAACAAACCGTTCCATATTATTATTAAATTATTCACAAGTTTGCTGCTCGTTCTTGAGATGTTTGTTATGTAGCGTTGCCGATGTTTTCTCCATTCCATATCTATTCACTAGGATAAAGAACCGATCCTTATTCCAGTTAGATTTCTCGGTCCCATTACAGTTAAAAAATCTTTCTTTTCTATGCATAACGTTGAGAAAAAGTCTTGAAGAAAAACGTCCGCCAGTTTACACAACTACTAGATATATCTTGCCTTATTTTTTATCCCTATTCTCTTATTTGTTTACACGGAATAAACATTTTTTCTCTTCTATTGTAAAACATTTCTTTTCCGTTCACTTAAAGCACTTGGAGTTTTTTTCCGGTGTGATTTCTCTGTCTATTATATTCTCTTTTTAGTAAATTATAAAAATAAAAAAATATCATATTAAGGAAGTAAATGTTTTTTTAAGTTGTTTTGTTAACAAAATGGAAAATATTATTTGTTGCGTCACTGAATTAATTTACAAAACCAAAAAACGTTACTGAAGTAGACAGAAATGTCATTCATTTACAAAATAAAATATAGCAAGTAAATTTTTAATCGTATTAATTATTATCGACATTTTCAATGTCATAGGCTTTTATTGAGTTCTGTTGTCAAAACTTATTCCTAAGTGTCGAAGCTTGTATATAATAAAGGGTGCACTAAAAGTCCTCTCTCGCATATGAAATAATAACTTTTGGGCAAACAGGAAACACTTGGTAGGTATAAAACATGCAGGTTTGCCATTAATATGACAAATCATAAAAATTAAGACTTAGTTTCTTGGGAGGATTTAGGAGGATTCTGTCCTTCAAAAACCAAAACAAATATTCTGTCTTCAAAATTGTTAACATATAATTGCCACTATTTTAATAAATAACAATAATTATTCTAAATAAAAACAATATTTATCATAAAGTTATTTTGTTCATTTAAATTTATTTTTTAAATGGTCGTGATTTTTCATGAGTTCTAGAATAACTAAAATAACCCAATAGCCGAGTTTTTGTGCATTGCGGGTTTACATTTAAAGCATTCTTAAATGAACCCGGAAAGTTAATTGGTTAATTTTTTTTAAATTAATTTATTTTATACTATCGATAAACTTCCTATACAATCAAATATACTGTTGTAATCTAAAAAATGCGTTTGAATACAACTATACAACCAAAATGACGTCTGGAATAAGTTTAGACAAATTTGACTAATATTAAATTTAATGTTGACTTAAACCAATGACTTAGACCAAATGTATATAGTTTAGCATCCAAGCAATCAAACACGATAACTTTTTATAGACTATCGTATGCTGTTATAATGAAAGACAATTTTTACATCCATCCATACAAACATTAATCATTAATGACATTAAAAATCATTTATAGGATAAGCGACATGGCAGGATTCAGACCCAAGAATGAGCCAAAAATCTATTTCAGTGGTCTCTTTTCTCAAAAAAATAAGTTTTGCGAGACTTTAAGTTTCTCAAAGCTAGGGTTCCTAGGTTTGATAATTGGTAGCGACGTTTTTATTTCATCGTCATACTTACATTCTATAAGTTTATAACTACAACATAATTCTGGTGCGGATGTCTGCAAGCTGGGCGAATTTCCTGACAATTGCTTGTTTTCTTGCTCAATAATCCATTTCTCGTTTAAGTTTTTGGTTTATGCTGGATAGCCTAAGCAGTTGCTTCACTACTTGTAGAAAAAATTTAAAAACTTAAACTTAAAAAAAAAAACATTAAAAAATTAGCATAAAGTAAGCTCTAAAATAGTGGGAAGAATGGTGTGCGTACCGATTTTGTTTTGTTTGATGACAATATTTTTGTATAACCATTAGGATGAAAAAGCACATTTTCTTCGAAAATGCCGGAAATTTAGTGACAACTATAAAAGCAACAACCAATGCTGTGGAGCATAAACCGAATACTTTAGCAAAAAATGGATTGTTAAGCAAGAAATTCGCTTAGCTTGCGGACCTGGTGCAAGACATGAACATTCAATAGAATAAATAACTGTTGCATATATTACTATTATGACGCTCTCAATTCAAATCTTTTGTTTTGTGCAAATTAATTTTTGTTAGTATTTGAGTGATACAGGTAAAAAATAACAATTTTTTAACATCGAGAACCATTTTGTTTGTTCAAGCTATGTATATATGTATGTGAGAGTTCAATAGTAATGCTAGAGATAGTAGGGTGAGACAATATGAAGTATATAGGGGCCATATATAGCCACAATTTCTGTTTCACTCATTTATCACGTTGAGCCACCTGCTTTTCCCAATAGAAATGTAAAAAGCTATGATTTGTAGTGATCCTCACCCACTAATACCAACACATTAGCTACGAAAAAGTATCACCCACACTCCAGCTTCCTATGAACCGCTATTCCAACTGTTCGATGAAAAAATTAATGGTCTCAGATTTAGGTTATTTAATTAAAGACATGTGTCGCTGAATGGTTTGACAAATGTTAGCCTACAAAATGTTATAGAGGACGAAATAGAGCAATCATAGAAGAACTAAACACAGCATGTTAACATATTTTAAAATTAAAATAAAAATTATTGTGGAAAATACATCAAATGTTTACAAATGTACAGAAGCTATTAAAATTTCGCCATAAAAAACGATTTCTTTGATTTGGGATAAAGTTTCACGAGAACAAATATGTTAATTTCATTACATATTAGAATGCAATATATAATGTTAATGTTATGCAGCATATAATGTTATGCATAATATAATTAGAATGAAGGCTTTGTGGTTATAAGAAGTCAATGATGACCAATAATACCAGGATAATGATCAAAGTCAATACGAGTGCTACAACGTCATAACAGCTGAATTCGTCAAAAAAATTTACGTCCGTACAGTATGGAACAGAAAAATTGTTTCCTTCAAACATACTTGAAATACTGATTCCAAACATTTTCTTTAATTTTAAAACTTAGATCCTGTTACAATTTTTGTATTTACTTATTTCTTTTTTGAAAAAAAGACAAGTCTTTAACATTTTATTTAAATAAGACTGGAGTTTTCTGAAGTGAGGGGTCTGGCAAGGTTTTTCTCTAAGGTTTTTGTCGAAGGAGATTTCAGTATTCATCGAGTTGCTTCGGTTTAACTTTTGAATTAGTTCGGCCAGTTTAACATGAACCTTGTTGATCTTTAAGAGACATCAAAACTATCGAACCGGAGAAATTAGGT
Source organism: Microvelia longipes (assembly GCA_018340805.1). Classification (NCBI taxonomy): domain Eukaryota; kingdom Metazoa; phylum Arthropoda; class Insecta; order Hemiptera; family Veliidae; genus Microvelia; species Microvelia longipes. Next base: position 6,311,343 of record JACMZG010001893.1, on the reverse strand, counting down.
TTATTTAAACTTTTTAGGGATCGCTCATTAACTCAAGTTTTTCTACCCCTGCCGCTCTCTCTCTCAGTCTCTCTTTTTTTAAAAGAAGAGCCGTGAGACTACCAGCAAGTTTTACAATTATTTTACTCTTCTACTTTAAACGAATATGTATACTTGCAAATTGAATTCCAACTTTTCAATGATTTATAAATATACATATGTTTTTATTGCATTAAAAACTGTAGTGCAAATAAATGTTTTTTTTGCTTTCTATTCTTCGGTACGTTCGATTTCGGCACTGTAGGTCCGGGGTTCGCAGCCCGGGCTATGCTCTCAGATTTTCTGAATAGTATTTGTATTAAAATGATTTCGCCAACTTTAATTAATGAGTGTAGAGATGCAACCCACCTGTGTGTGCTGTCTTAGAGTGTAGTAGATGCAACCCACCTAAGGTTGTTCCCGCAGGGTTAATACCCTGATGGGCCGAAAGGCCCTAAAACGGGCATTTTATTTTTTATTCTTCTGTACAGAGGAGATCAGTTGTTAATTTAAAACTTGGAATAACCATTTTTGCACCTAAAGTCCACATTTCAGAACCTATAGATAAGAAAGATATTGGGTTCTGCAGTATGAAGTCTGTCTGTATTTGTGTAGATTTATGAAAACGTTTTAAACACGCCATAGTTCAAACGCTTGAACCGATTCTGCCGAAACTTTTCGAAACAAATAATGTCCTGTGCGAGAATGTGAGAGAAAAAACCGATCAGATATAGAGTGAATTCCGTCATAGTATTCAAATGTCAACTACTTCAGTCCTTAGTTGCCATAAAGAAGTAGTTACAAAGAAAACATTTTAATAAAGCATAGATCTGCAATATATATATTATATATATATATATATATATATATATATATAATATATATATATATATATATATATAATATAATATATATATATATATTATATATTATATATATATATATATATATATATATATAATAATATTCTTTATTTTAAATAAATTTAAATAAACACAAAAATAACTGACTCCATGATTTAAAGTAATGACAATTTCAACATTCTTATGAAATATGCAAATTTATCCATTTATTACATAATATAGCAGATCAGTTACAATCAGCATATAGGAAAAACTCTCTGCTGTAAGACATTAGTCTTGTGCTGCAAACAGGATATATATATATATATATATATATATATATATATATATATATATCTGTGTGTGTGTGTTTTTTTTTGTTTTGCGTGCTCCAAAAATTATTGCACGCTTAGTTTAATGGTAATACAAACATACATCTAAGAATAAGGTAAGTCTTTACATTAACTTAATATACGTAATTTTAACATATATACAATATTGCACTATTCTAGCAAGTGCTGTTTATTCAACTAGATCAGCAGCATTTTTATGCATCTGCAAGTTTAAAGGAAAATTGCGAAAAGTGCGATGGCCGGGAATGTGTGTGTTAGTGTATGGGTGGCCACGAATGAATATATTTTAATACATGTGCTTAGTGTTTTCTTCAACGTATATTCTTGAAACATGCTCACATTATGTTCAGTTCTTAAGTATGATACGAATTAGAAGAAATTTTAATAAAAAGCAAACACAGCAATAAAGTATATTAAGTTATATATCTTATAAATTTTACACGCTTTAAGAGTTGCCGTAAAACGATCAAGTCTTTAAAACGGAAGGTACCAGCATTCAAAGCTTATTATATTACAGTTTAGTCAAAAACAACAATACTCAAGTGTTATCGTCAATTTCTTTTCACAGCATTAACAAGCAAAGTAAATTGCTCAACTCTTAAAAACACTTTTAGCACCCGTATTTACACTTTAAAGTTAAAAAACATCTTTATCTAATTACGTCGCTTGAACGAGGGTTAGATTTTAGCTTTTTTTCAAAGGCTGTTATATTAAAGTCCGTTAGGTAGGCCCGTCTTTATAAAAACACTACATCTCATCCTTATATTTACGCTCGTAATAAATAAAGCTAACTTTTTTACCTTTATACTTCTTTTATATTCTTACTAAACTCTTACTTGATGATAAAGTTTAAAAAAATTGTAACAAGTCGTTTAATGTTAGTGAATATTATAATAATGCTGTGTATGTGCAACGCATATTAATCATTAATATGCAACGTTGTCAGACTTTTTTCAGCGTGTTTATGACCACAATACTCTGAATAAAGAACAAAGATTGACACTTTACAAATAGTAATAGTAATAATGTTGACTTTCTTGCTACTATTATCAGTAAAGTTTTGATGTTAGTTCTTTAATCAGTGTTGTGGTGATTAACACACTGAAACGGCTGGCAAAGTTGCATATTAATAATTAATATCCTAGTGAATAGACCACATTTCGGGTCCTTCGTCATCATTTACCAACCTCCCGCTGGAATGGATAAAATTGAAAAGATATTATTGCTCTCTTAAAACTCTAGTCCCCCTCACTTAGCGAACCTGTTCTGTGAGTAGTTTCATTAGTACAGCATAAGTAATAGCCCTTAATTTATAATGCTACATCAGTGGGGTGCTTAGAGTTTCACAACACTCTAGACAAATTTCCCAACTCATGGAAGCTCGCGGACCACTTAAAACTATTCAAAATCCGCTAGGGACCAACTGAACGGATTAATTTTTCCCACTCAATTGCAGGGTTAAAATACCTACTTCTTTGTTACAATAACTTACGTAATTCCCTGAGTACAAAACACCAAATGAAGGTAGATATTCCCACTTTTTTACCCTATAGACCTGTTTACCTTAGGTGTTCTCGCTGATCCCTTCTACATTGCAAAATAACTTTATTTCCGCTTAAAAAGTAGTTAAATTGACCAGTGGCGTAGCCAGGGGGGGGCTGAGGGGGCTCAGCCCCCCGAAATTTTACATAACCTAAACCCGCAAATAAATGTGTGAAAAAATAAAACCTATAAAAATATATAAAAATAATAAATTATATAACATATATTTTTTAACAAAACTTATAATATTAATATCATAATATATAAAAAAAATATACCATGAAATTGAAAGATATAAACATAATTTGAAAAACATGCACAATTACAATATATATATATATATATATATATATTATATATATATATATATATATATAATATATATATATTATATATATATATATATATATATATATATATATATATATATTTCAGCCCTCCCGAAATATAATCCTGGCTACGCCACTGAAATTGACCAACAAATGTCGGAGACAGCCTACAGCCCTCATGACGATTAGATCGTAGTGCGGGTATATAAGAAGGCTTACTAGAGCCTCTTAAATTCGCCTACAAATAGCTTAGAGGAATGTCGTCTGATTTCTAAAAGTAAATAAAAGAAGGAATTAAGTTCATTCTGAAAAATCGAACATTAATGCGACGTTGTTTTATCATGTTTCAAAACACGGCCTTGTAGATAAAGTATGAAGTAACAATTTCTAGAAATGTAAAAAAGCGTTCCTACCAGACTATATAAATAGTCTTAACGCTAACTATAATTATTTTATTAGCGATGAAAAGGCACAAATGAGACATTGCAACATGGTTTCTATAAAACTATATTTCACCCAAACCTAAATATATAAGGAGACCAATCATACAAATCACAATAAAATTTTTATTTTATTTATTATAAATTGTATTATAATTTTTAAATCTAAAATTTTTTATCGGACTACTTGAAACCTAAATATATATTAAGGTTTATATTAAGGGTTCTTCTTAATCTTTATATTAAGAAGGATTTATTTTCAAATATAATAATTAATGGGGAAAAAATGGAATGAAAATTGTCAAAAAAGTAAAATAAAAATGTATGTATGAAAAATACTAAGAAAATGGTGTTGCTACCGTTCCTTTCCCTCCCTGAGGTCACCACTGCTCAGCGCTGACTATGCTCAAATGAACTGATCAATAGCTTATTGTTAAATTATTATTGTAATATGTGCAAATAAATGGTTTTTTATTCGTTTATTTATTTACTTGAAACCTCCTCTCAGACCACCAGTGGTACACGGACATCAGGGAAGAAACCACTGCACTGAATTCCAGAACACTTCACTAAGGGTTCGGTTAAAAACAGAGATGAATAGCGGCTAAATCAAATTATTCTATGAAATAATAAACGCTAGATAATGAAGACGGATAGGATTCACAACCAAGGGATACTATCCATTTTCAAACACCAAATTCCGCCAAATCTGTTCATAAACATGTAATTTATTGCCCTCGTTGTGCAATAAAAGTGACAGTACGATAAAGAAGAATAATAATTGGATTTATAGATAAGAACTACAAAAACAAAGTGCTGTGTACAAAACTATCTATGTATACTGCAACTAGAACTGTAGTCAGTGCACCTAGGTGCAAGGTATCATCATTGTGAGAAATAGAACAAGCTGCAAAACTAGGGTTCAGGATAAACATTAATGTATACCAAGAAGACTGTAGTAGTCGGCAAACCTTGCAAGCGAAAACGCTTCAGATTTAATTACTTATTTCACATAAAAATGAAATTCATAACAATACCGGTCTCTGAAGTCATGGATTTCTTAAAGCACTCTACTTTTGTCAAAATGGTCATACAAATTTAATAGAATGAAATAGTGAAATAAGGTAATAAAGATAGGTTGTATGACAGTCACAGAGAGTGGGACCGAAAATAATTAATCCGGAAGAGAATAGGTTCTGAATATTGTATGGATTAGAAGAGTTTTGCCCAGAGTTGGGCAGTCACTGTGATATGGGTCGAGTTAAGGTGAAAATGGTTCAAAGTAAGGAGCGGTACGGCAGAAAGTTATTAGGAGTTGTTGGCAACAGAGGGTGGTTTGATGGGGTATAGCAGATGTTTGCCCCACCTGGGGCCGCACTTTGCCGGACCCACATAAAATTAAGTTAGGGCTCTTTTCAATAGAGATTACCCACTCTTTTTCTCTCTCTCGTCCCAACAGTCCGACAAAGTGAAACCAATCCTTATCTAAATATACCGATTACAGTATAAATTTACCTAACTTTATTTACCTTTTTCAACTATTAAGTAGTTTTGAGAAAGAGATAAATCTACGATTTTGTCAGATAATGGACGCAACAAATTACCTAAACTGCTACTAATAATAAAATAAAATCTTGACTATAAAATAACAGGGACCTGGAGTCCCTGGGCGCTTTGCGGTCACCGCTTTGTGACCACTGCTTTGCGGCTACTGATTTGCGGACCTTCAGCCCGCTCAGAAGAAGTCCCAAATTTATTCTAAATCAAAAATAAATTAATAAACATAACTAGAATTAATCCGTAATTTCTCTGTTATTGTAAAAGGCCGTTTTTCTGTGGAGGAGTTAATCGAGTCATTAGTATTAACGCAATGCTTTGGCCAACTGCTATGTATCGAGGATAAAAGTATCAGATACGAACTTATCAGGAAAAGTTCTGCCGTAGTTACTGCATAGAAGAAAATGACGCAAAAACGGTTGTTCAGATAACGGAACAAGCTGATATTATATTAAAAACAACCTTAACGAGAGGGGAAGGTTCGGTTCCGTTTCGCTTCCTAAGTACAAGAATATAGGCCCTAAAGATCCATGTAACAACAAATAATACGAAACATCAACAATAAGGCCACAGGAAGGAGCCTATAGATGTAGTCGACGCGGGGTTGCAGCTACGGACCGAAGATCCGTTTTTAAACCAAACAGTATCAGCCGTGTTAAAAAATAAACATGATTTATAAAAACTTTACAAAATAACTAAATAATAATAGTATAGTAAACAAGAATTTAATTTTACATTTTGAAAATGTGATATACATTGAAGAAAAAACACAAGGCACCTTATAATTTCCATTAGTATGAGGAAAGTCTATAACTCATGCTTTTAAACTGTAATGAAAAACATTCTCAACACTCATTATACTTGAGAGGGAGGTATCAGTGACACACACATACACATCAAAACACGGACACAAACACACAGACATCAACGTGTGGCTTTCATCTCCCTAAAACGACATTACAAATAAACTTTTGACATTTCATGCTTAATAATAAAGAAGGAAGAGTTTTGGCAAAGTTACGTATAAAAGTTAATACTAATATCGCAATTATATCTCGGGGTTATATTAACTAGAGTTATGGGAGGAAAGTTTAAACGTATCCGAACCAGGTTTCTCAGCCGACAGATATCTGTTGAAATTAAAATCAACTAGATTTGACGCGGGATTAAAAGCCGCAGAAAAACATTAAGCCTGCGTTTATTTTCTTAAAACATAATCTTTTAACTCAGACCTAAAGTAGTTATTTGAAGTTATGTAAATACATGCATATATCTAAATATTTCTTGAATATTTAAAGTGTTGATCTTAAAACTGCTGTTAATCTTAACTTCATGTCAATACAAACAAAAACAAAATAATCTTTTAAGGAGTTACTAGCAGATAAGGTTATTCAACCTTAGGTAATAAGGGGGCTACTTGTATTCTATATACCTCAAGTTTTTAGTTGGCCTTGCTCAAGGATCTTGAATATAGAGGATGACGCATTAAGGAAGATTGCTGACCCCATGGAAGTTGTGTGAGATAAAGAAATAGGAGCAAACTTACCTACCCATGAATATAATAAAAAATTCTGGCGCGGTGGTCCGCATGTCGGGCGAATTTCCTTTGGATGCGTGTTTCCGTGCTTTTTACATTATATAAGTTTACAACTACTAAATAAATAATTCCGGCGCGGTGGTCCGCTGTCGGGCGAATTTCATTTAGAATGCTTGTTTCCGTGCTAAACAACCCATTTCTTGCTTAAGGTTCTGGTTCATGCTTTAGAACCTAAGCAGTTACTCAATTGTCAAGCACTGCTCGTAACTCATTTTGTCTGTATTTTCCAAAGGAAATGCGCATAATCATCCAGTTGTTGTACAAAACTATGCCTCTAAAATTAGAAGTACGCACGATTATTTGCACTAGTTTAAAGCTTAGTTACTTATCTTTAAGCTTAGTCAGTTATCTTTAAAGGTTTTAGCGCATTTCCTTTGGAAAATACAGACAAAATGAGTTACGAGCAGTGCTTGACAATTGAGTAACTGCTTAGGTTCTAGAACCACGCAATGGGCATGGTTCTTGCATAAGCAAGAAAATGGTTGTTAGCACGGAAACACGTATTCTAAATGAAAATTCGCCGACAGCGGACCACGCGCCGGAATTATTTATTTAGTAGTTGTAAACTTATATAAAAAGTACGGAAACACGCATCAAAGGAAATTCGCCCGACATGCGGACCACCGCGCCAGAATTATTTCCTAGTTGTAAACTTATATTAGGTAAAAAAACAATAAAAAATTATCGACCCTTCCAGGATGTGAACCCAGGTACCCTAAGTTTGAGTGGTTGTATTGACTCCGGACCACTGGCATTCATCTCAGAGGCCCAAAAAAACATTGAAAACGACACCCTACTCGAAATTTAATTTTCAACGACCGTAATTTTGGTTTTCTATAATTTGTGTTTTTTCGACTTTTTGGTAACTTAAAGTGGCGTATCGACTTCGGACTGGTTTTCATTCGATTCCGCGCCCAAAATACATTGAAAACGACACTCTACTGAAATTTATTTTATCGACCTAAATTTTGGTTTTCGGGAATTTAGATGGTTTTTTTCGATTTTTAGGTCACTTAGAGTGGTCATCGACTTCGGACCGGTTTCATTCGATTCAGCGTCTCAAAATAACATAAATATTGACCTTTTTTGCGGCAAAAAATATTAACCCTGAATTTGCCGATTTTTTGAAAATTTTCGCTGACTCAGCAAACCGGGTTAATGACGTCACAAAAACCTGGTTTTCAATAGGGTTCGTGTCCTCCCCAAGGTTGATTTTTGTACCAAGTTTGGTTAAAAATATTAATCCGTTCGAAAGATAGAGTGTTTACAAGAAAGTGTCTAGAAATACATATATATATATTGTATATATATATATATATACATATATATATATAAGTTTCAAAAAAAGTGTTTTTTCGTCATAAGGACCTCTGAAACGGATTTGTGTCGTGGTCCGAGGTTCGAATTCCGCCATGACGCCTATCCCATTAGCGAATTTTCAAAGGAAATTCGCTAAAAGGCGCCAAACGCAGATTATGTAGAAAGGTTGTTGAGTTTTCTTCTCAAATTTCTTCTGTGCTCCTCGTATTGTTATATTTGTGGTGCTTTCAAGTCATTTGTGCTTATTTAATTTTAAATTTTGGACTACTTTGCTACTTCAGTGTGTAATAATTAAAGCGTATTTATAACCTTCTCAAGCAGAAACAATGGAAACCATTGAGAGAAAAGTTTGCTCTAAAATTTAAGACCTGCGCTGTTATAAGAATGCAAAGCATCGCAGTTTGTACCATGCATGTGCAGTTGTTTTGACGTGTTTTCGTGTTGAATTCTCTATTTTTTGGTTTTCCATGGGGTCACTGTTTTGTACTTAGTGCGTCATCCCCTTTATTCATGATCCTTGGCCTCGCTACTTATGTTTATTACATGGCACTCTTCCAGATTAGGTGTCCCCTTAGGGGTCATCTAAACTAGCTTTGGTGTCATATGGTAAATAGATAGTTTAGGTGTCACTGTGTTTATTTACTTTTGAACATTAATTAATTATTAAAAATGGATATATTTTCCATTAATTTGCAATCATACGGGACTGATGGGAACCAGGGGTTTATGGTGGGGATAATACACTGGGAAATGGATACATTTTCCTTTCATTTGCAATCTTTCGGGACTGATGGGAACCAGGGGTTTTGGGGGGGGAATAATACACTGAAAAATGGATATATTAACCTTCAAAAAATCATTTTCCAGTCTAAGTGACCCCACAATGTTTCAATAGCTTAAAAGGTGTCACTTAATCTGGAAAAGAGACTATAGGATCCTTTCCAGTTTAGGTGACCCCACAATGTTTCGATGGCTTAAAGGTGTCACCTAATCGGAAAAGCTATAGGGATCCTTTTCCAGTTTAGGTGTCCCCTCAATGTTATAATAATTAAAGGTGTCATCTAATCTGGAAAAGAGGCTATAGGGATCCTTTTCATTTAGGTGTCCCCCATGTATAATAGATTGAAAGGTGCATCTAATCTGGAAAAGAGGCTATAGGGATCCTTTTCCAGTTTAGGTGTCCGCAATGTTATATAGATTGAAAGGTGTCATCTAATCTGGAAAAGAGCTATAGGGATCCTTTTCCAGTTTAGGTGTCCCTCAATGTTATAATAGATTGATATGTCATCTAATCTGAAAGAGGCTATAGGGATCCTTTTCCAGTCTAGGTGTCCCCTCAATTTTATATATATTGAAAGGTGTCATCTAATCTGAAAGAGACTATAGGATCCTTTCAGTTTAGGTTCCCCTTAATGTTATAATAGATTAAAGGTGTCATCTAGTCTGGAAAAAGGTTATGGGGATTCTTCTTCAGTTTAATTGTTCTCTAATAAACTAATATAGATATTTTTTTTAACACGGAAAGTGTATCCATGGGTTTTGTCATATCCCTCGGGTTTAGCAGCATGGAAAATTGCCAGTACATGAACCTTTGGGACTGTTGCAGTTTTTTCATAAAGACTAAATAGAGAGCGAATTGAGTGCCAATATGTGTGAACTTAAGCATAGGGAAATAATTACAGAGACAAAAAGCTCTGAGGTATCCCGTTCTCGATCATTATATTTCTTTCTTTCATGTACTCTAATTTTAAGCGTTACAATGACTTTATGAAAGTTCTTTATTTATAATAATACATAAATATGTCAATACAGCTTTTTGACATTTCTATTTTACATGTCACTTCACTTTTCATTATATTTTTCCAAAATTTTTTTTTTTTTTTATTTATTGAAATAGACTTATTAAAATGAATCATTTAAAAGGAACCGCACTTTTTGAATACTCTCAATAAATCAGACGGGAACTTCAATCTATGGTTACAAGGTAAGTGTTTCCTTCCCTTTTGATAATTAGTTTATTTTAGTAGTTTTCCTAATCTATTAAATCTGGAAATATTTGGATTAAAATTTAGTTTGCCTATTTATAAATATTTGTATCACTGTTTTTTTGACATTTGTCAAAAATTGTTTAGTACTAAGATAAATGCTTTTTATGGAACTTCGCGTTTTTCCTGCATCTTGAATATATCATAATAAACTAAATATATTCAAATAATTAGAATGTATTATAATAATTATAATACATTTTCATCTTAAAAGATATTACAATTTATGATATTATTTTATTATAAATTTTTGTTTTTGACTTTTCAGGTTAATGAACAGAGATTTCATCAAACCAGTAGCTAGGAGATGCTACCCGCTGATCCACGTCATTCAAAACTTTGGTGTCAATTTCCAAGAGGATCTCCTATTCCATCTACGGAATGAAGAGCTGGAAGCTGGTAAAATGGACTGAACTTGTTTGTATTAATTAATTAAAATGTATATTCCCTTGTTTTTATACATAAATATATTTAACCTCTAAATGGTGACTTATGGAACAGTTATATTCATCCATTTTGTAGAGTATTTTCCCCTCCTATTAACCCCCTAGTTCCATTGGTCGCATTTTTATTTTTTTGGCCTTTAAAATAGGGGACACCTAATCTGGAAAAGTACCTATTACATTAGAAGCAAGGTCAACTAAAAACATATCATAAATTAGTGACGCTATGTTTTTAGAATGGCATGTATTTATATTTTAAAAATCATAAAATACTGAAAATTATATAATTCATTCATAATTGAAAATTATGAAGTTTGATTCGAATATATTTAATTTCATGATCAAATCTTTATTTATTTTTTTTCTTTTAATATACGGATGTCATACCCTAGATATGACATCCGTAGGATACATAATTGAACGAGGTCAGTACGTGGATAGGTGACTGCATCGTATTACATTGCGAGAACGTGTAAGGCAAGTCTGAAGCCGTGAGACAGAGCGTATCTGATACTCAGATAAAGTTCCGGCATAATCAGTACTTCTTTTACATTTTATATGTGTTTAAAAATCTTCGCAAGAAGTTCGAATTTTTTTTGACATGATTTCAAAGAAAATTTTTCTAGCAAACTTTAAAAAAAAATGAGATTATGAGATTGGGGTCATAAAGGGGAGGAGTGGTGGAGGTAGATTTTTGGGAGGGGGACCTTCCTGATCAAGAATATATATATATATTATATATATATATATAATATATATGCGCGTGTGTGTGTGTGTGTGTGTGTGTGTGTGTGTGTGTGTGTGTATGTATGAATGTATGTATGTACGAGAGTTTTGTTCCTAGACGTGTCTATGGGACACGATGACTTTCGAACGCTTTCTCGGATCAAAAAGAAACTTTGTTAACATCCAAAACCCTATTGTTTATGAAATATGTGTGACACAATATAATTGTGCGAGAGACACCAAGGAAATGTAACAAGCAAAATGCAATGCTACATCTGGAAACTGTTCCATCATTCGACATTCGTCATACTTGATGGCTCGACATAATGTCATGTCCCACTCTGTTTCGTTACGTCTAACTAACTCATCAGGGCGCCGACAGAGCCTGAACTATATGTTTTGCTTGCCATGCATGATGGTGGTAAGAGAGCACCCCCCTCGTCTCTAGTAAGTACTTCACATTATATTCTTCGGAATTAATTGAAGGTCAGAGTGAGTTCAGGCTCTGTCGGCGCCCTGATGAGTTAGACGTAACGAAACAGAGTTACTTACATACTTATGTCGAGCCAGCAAGTATGACGAATGTCGAATGATGGAACAGTTCCCAGATGTAGCATTGCATTTTGCTTGTTACAGTTCCTTGGTGTCTCTCGCACAATTATATTGTGTCAACTATTCATGTTTTGCAAAACTCGGTAGTATCAAAATGATAAATATGTGTGACGTCATTAACCTACAAAAATGATTCCACAAACATTTCAAAAAAACACAAAGCCTCATATAGTGTTTAGGTTAGGCTGAAATGGTGTACACATATACTACTATGTATGGTTCACTAAAATACAAAATTTCATTTTATTACCAGTATTACTTTCGGTTTTATTGATTGACAAATTTATGTCAAACAAAACATTATGTCATTAATTGACATAGGAAGGCCTCTTGTTGCAGGCAGGGTTTGTATCCCGCTCAGACCGGATCCATTTAGGGTATTGCAGATTCTACAACCATTAGGAAGTTAAATACTAATGCCCTAAATAAATGGGCTACTTACTAGAGTTGACCAAGAGGTGCCTCTCTCACTCTTTAACTTATAAAACTTCTGAAAACGTCGATTCGTGTTATCTTGTCTTTCCTTACCGAAAACGAACTGACAAAAAGTTTAAAACTAAAGTTAAAATAACCCTTAACTAATTTTTTTACAAAATGACTTTTCGAATTCGCTTTAAATATTATTTTATGATATTTAACGATTAACACTCATTAGTTCATAAATATTTCAAGTCGAAGCTTGAATTTTGTGTGTTATCAAGTGATAACGTATTACTTTCTGCCAGGCTAACGGTTTCGAGGTGTAAGCCTCAAACCTTAAGGGCCCACACAAAATTATGCTAATAAAGCTGAATAAATTATCATGAATTTCTTTCATTACTAACACTCTTAACTCCTTCCTTATAAAAATATTATTTTATAATTTATTAATTATGCATTTCTAATATAGAATAATAATTATAAGGCGAAATAAAAATCTTAAATTAGGAGCTGAACCAGAAATTAATGAGAGAGATTGACAAATAGCTTAGAACAGGTGAAATGTTGGATTTTTAATGATCGTAACACTGCATTCTTTAAAATAATTGTATTTCGAATAGACTATGTAATTGTAAATTTTATTTCGGATTATTGTAAAATGAGATTTTACAATAAGTCTTTTCTGCCCCCAATTTTAAATGAATTTATTTTGAAAAAAAATCGCCAATGAGATACTACGCGTGTTAAGGGGGGCAACCAGGAATGAGTTAAAAATCCATGTGAGAGATCCCTAATCACGAAAAAAAGTGTTTTTTCGATAAATCGAATGACCCTGATCTGAAGTCGATAAGACCACTCTAAGTGACTAAAAATCGAAAGAACCGTGAAAAATAACAGAAAACCAAAATAACGGTAAATAATTTTCGAATAGGGTATCGTTCTCGATGTTGTTTGGGGTGCTGAATATAATAAAACCGGTCCGAAGGTGATAAGGTTTCTTAATGATAGGGTTACCGGGTTAGAACATTGGTACCGGCGCCTATTTTGATGTTTATTACTTCAAAATAATTCTGGCACGGAGGTCCGCAAGGCAGGCAAATTTACTTCGAAATGCGCGTTTTTTTGCTTATCAATCCAATTTTTGCTTAAATTTTCGATATATATTTAATAACCTTAGCAGTAGCGTCACAACTTGCTATTTATTTTTTTTCTAATTTTCATTTTACAACTGCTACTGTAAAGATGTCAAGGCTCAACTGTCAAGAAATGAAGCCTGCGGTTTAAGGTCTAACAAACAAAAATGTCTTTAAAAGAGAAAAATATAAACGAAAAACGAGTTTCTTATATGAATAATCAGAATAGAAATTTTCTAATTTTATATTTAAGTTCAGGCTATAGCTATAGGTTGTTAACAATTCATGTTAACCTATTCTGAAAAATGCATATAATATAACACTTGTAATATGATATATTTAAAGTTTCATAAATTATTCCATTTATTCTAGGTTTATAAATGTTAAACCTTTAATCTAAATATCTTATAAGATAAAGGTATTCATATAAGATTGTGTTTACAAAAATGATAACAACGAACAGTTCTATTATTAAATTCAATCGTCTCAATTTTTTTAATTTACTTGGATTGAAACTAATTTAAAACGTTTCATATTTGTAACATCGAGCTTAGGATTGAAATTCCAAAGCCTATTAGACTTTCACTTTCTTGGAACTAATTACAACCCGGGCCTACTTCGAGTGTTAATTGGAAAATTTGGATACGTACTAATCAGAGAGCATTGCCAGGCTAATCAGAATTGTAAGGGTGGGAATGCTAAAAAGACTTTTTGCCTTGGGGTTAAAAAACTGGGGTAGAATGAGAAATAGTAAGATTAGGGTAAAAGAAGAGTCGTTTGAAAAAACGGGTGTTTACAAGCAAAACCTGTAACGGGGATAAGCCGGCGCAGAGGCAAAGGGAATCACAGGCAAAACTTGGGAGAAAAACTTGTGTACAACTTTAACAAGACATATTTATCGTCAGTGGTTCGCGCAGCTCTAATATCCGTCTAGAGTTTTTTCTGTTTCTTTTTCTTTATTCTGTATCTTCAAAACTATATTTCAACATTTTTCACTCGAGTAGAAAAACTCGATTAATAAGGACAGCGAATTTCGTGTTTTTAGTACTGCCTTTTATCACAACAATTCATCTTGTTTTATGACATTCTTATTTTAATTGTTTCAATTTATCATTGAGCGAATTTTCATAAAAAAATACGCATATGAGGTTGTAAGAATTACAGAAACGTACAACCCCACGCTTGAACTTATATACAACTAGATTCAAGATCATAAGTATTATACACTCAACACTCAATAGTATTGCATCACATTTTCCATCAACTAATACATTCTTATGGTCCTCTACTACAAAAGAACTTTGTTGACTCATAATGTCATAGACATTTTACTTGATTTCAAATGAATTGAAAATTATCAAGTTAGTAGTAGTAGTAATATGGGGGGAGTGGTAGTAACTACCAGGCAAGTAGGCCACGTTGTTTGGCCCTTTTTCCCAGCTCCCTAAGATAGTGTTCTACTCCTTTTAATTTCAAGTGTAGGTATATTTCATCTAATCTAGACAGAAGAGCCGTGGATTTCTATGGTTCCTCTCATGCTTTTGTAAGCAATCATACATATTTTCACTGACTCTTATAGTCTAGTGAAAACTAGGAACAACACGTGCCCTCGCTGTTAAACTAAATCTCCATACACTTTAAACTACAAGGCAGACACACTATAGTATTATAATGAATCTACTATGAGGGTCCTAAATTTGCCTATTCCCAGTTTCATTTAGAGGAAGGGATTTTTAACGAGTACCTGACAACGCACAGGCTCGAGACCACCGGTTTAACGTCCCTTCTGAAGGATGTGGTATGCAGAACTTTTATCCCTCTCATAAAAATCCCAGAGGCCCGTGCTGGGATTGAACCCATGACTAAATAAACTCGGAAGTTTAAACTCCATTTATTCTGTGTTTAGGTCGCGTACCTTAACCACTGCACCACGAGTGACTCCATTATCAAAATACTTATGCATTATTATTTTTTTTCTAAAAACGTTTGAAAACAACGATCAACACTTGTTTTGAAAAATTTCAATAGGAATAATTTTTGTACTTAAATTTTTTGTATAAAAAATATTTGTTTGTGTGTGCAATTTTTATTTAATTTTATTTTTCTTAAGTGTTATGTTTGTAAAAAGGGTAATTTTGCCCGTTGTTGTATTAATAAATAAATAATAATTTCAGTAAAATTTAGATACATGGTTATGTTATAAAAGTTGTTTTAATGAACATTGTAATATTTAATAAATACTTAAGTACATTATGTTGTTTTTTCTGGTAACTATCATAGAAATACTGATGAAAATCATCTTTTAAAGGAAATTTATTTTAAATATTTGATTACTAAATACAAATTTTCTACTTTGCAAATGTATTATGAATATATTAAATAAACTAAAAATGGACTTCTTAAAGTTAAAAAATAATAAATTAATTTAGGAACACAGTAGAGTTCCACCCCACCAAGTAAAAAAAACCGTTAAGTTAATAAATAAAAGCCAAAATTTCATATACACTGCCAGTGGGTATAATATTGTACGCAACAAAGTCAAGCTTTTGAAGGCCTGTAGCGTGAGAACAGCAAAAGGTGCATAAATAGTGTTATTATAACTTTAAAGGGTGTGTCTTTTACATAAAAAAGTTCATAAAAATCGGCAAAATAGGTTTAAAAATGACATTATTTACGAATTCTTATTCTTCCGTCATACAGCCCAAACTACTAACGGATTTTGACGTATAAAAACGTTTTGGATTCGTCTTATGCCTGAATGCATTATTACTAAATAAAATCACATTCCTACGCTGAACGCGGAGCGAAATACTAAGCGAGCGAACGATAGTTTTATACGTAGAAGCTTTTACAGTCTAAACTACTGAGAAGATTTTGATGTAAAAGGACTTTTCAGATTTGTCTTACGCCCATGTGCATTCCTACCTGATACAATCTCAAATTCGACATCTATGCTGAACGCAGAGCAAAAAACTAAGCTAGCGAGCTGTACTTTTATATACATTTACCCTCTTGCAGCCTTTATAACTGAATAGATTTTGGTGTGTGTAGACCTTTTAAATGGTTTCTGGTAAAATACAATTAATACAAAGGAAAACACTATAGTGACTGTTGCGGTTACTAGAGTTGAGCCAGGAAGGGACTAATGGTAGACTACAACTCATAACATTGTATTGCTGGCTTTAGTATCAAATTAAAATGTACCAGGATTTCGTTTTTAATTCACTTAGAGTTGAGTCATGGAGTCGTGAATGAATTCACGAAAATGTGACCAAAATAGAAAAACTTGACCTGTAGATCACGGTTTGTACTTACAAGTAGTTATACTATGGTTCAAACTTGGTACAAAAAGAACCTTTAGGTTGATTTTTTAGGTCTTGAGTATAATTACACAGAGAGCTGCGATGATAGCAAACATTCAAAATATTCATAGACACATACACATGGAAAGAGGTCGAGGTAAAAACAACCCAGGAGGTATGATAATTCAGAATGACGGGTTATGTCGGGTTCATATTTTTAGAAACACATTACTTTTCCTATCTACTCACAGTATAAAGAAGCCAAAGGAAAAATTAACACAAATTAATTCATTTGAGAATTAAAATATAACTATTAGGACCTAAAAGAATCTCGAGCCTTGTAAAATTAGATGGATCCTTTAAGTAGTCCATTACATGAAATTAGTTAATTAACATCAAATATGCTAGTTAAAAAAGATAATTTTTAATATAAAATTTAATAATATTTTAATAGAACTATTAAGAATCGTGTAAAGGTTATAGCTTGGTAAAGTAAACAAATACGGTTTATTATATTAGGTTTAGGTTGCAGGTTTTAAAGGGCGATAGTTGAAAACCTGCTTGAAGAAGCAAAGGTAAAGGGTGCTGTTCTTGCATAAGTTCCACTCCCAGATCCTAGATAGGACATGCTTCTTATTTTCATCTACCTATACCTTGCCTCAACACCATTTATTTTGCAAACCATATTCTAATAATAAATCTTCTAATTTTTTTGTGCGTTGTTTATTTATTTTTACTTTAAAAGTTTTGTATATTTATCGATGTTTAAAACAATAGCAGGTTTAATTAACAGAAAATAAAATAAGCGATTCATTGTCAAGTGAGATAGGTAAGTTTATCGTAAACAAGCTATTAAGTTTTTCCAATGAATTGTATAAACAAATTGCTAAGTCCTATCACGTGTATCAAAAAAGATACACGGCGCCCTGATGAGTTAGACGTAACGAAGCATAGTGGGGCACGACATTACGTCGAGCCATCAATGATGACGAATGTCGAATGATGGAAAAGTTCCCGGATGTAGCATTGCATATTGCTTGTTACATTTCCTAGGTGTCTATCGCACAATTATATTGTGTCAACTATTCATGTTTTGCAAAACTCTCTCAAGTTTTTTTTGCAAAAAGCTTATACATTTCTCTATTAGGTGTATAAAAAAGCTGCTAACTTAAGCTTTTTTGCAAAAAGCTTATACGTTTCTCTATTAGGTGTATCAAAAAAGCTGCTAACTTAAGCTTTTTTGCAAAAAGCTTATACATTTCTCTATTAGGTGTATCAAAAAAGCTGCTAACTTTCTCTATCACATGTATCAAACATGCTGCTAAGTTTTTCCTATATTATGTATCTATAAGCTGCTTCGCTTTTTACTAAACTTAATCGAAAAAACGGATCGCTTGGTCAGATAATAAAAATAGATGAACTGTTTAAATCAAAACTGCACACAGACCCTGTCATACAGATATGAAATTGTTTCATGTTCAGTTTTTGGGATTTGTGGGTCCTTAAATACTTAAACTTGATAGAAAAGTGTGCGCCAAATTGTTGTTATTGTTTTGAATTCTACTCCTATAGCTGAAGGTAGGAAGCTTACATATAAGAACATCCAACACAATAGTGTCGAACAACTAATAACATAACTAGCAAACTATTTTCAGTCGAACGAAAAAAATATAAAGAACGATATCACTAATTTCTAATTTCTACGTGTCATTTGGTAAAAATTTAACCAAACAATTATACAATTTTAATGAAAAAAATATATTTAATCGTTTAACCAATAAACCAAATCTATTTAAACCTACTAAACTTGTAGGTTTAATCTAATCTCTAGTTTAAATATGATTTTAGGTTTAAACGGATCTTACAGAACCATAGTTTATTTTGTTTTATGAATACTAAACTGAGTCTAAACCAATTCATCTTAAATTGCAATTTAAACTAGATTGGGCAATACGAGCCTAAGTTTGGTTGGACTCCACATAAGACTGAAGTCCTTATAGAGGGAGATCTCCCTAAGATTAAACCTAACCTATTCCCTTATGAGGCAATAATGCTTCCTTAATGTTATACCGTCTTTACAAAAAAAAAAAAACACAGTTCATAAACAATTCTGATAATGGCTGTATAACAGTTTTCAGTTTCTTAATTTATATAATTGTGGTTAGACAATATAATTTTGTTTTAACCTAAAACAAGCTTTGTCGACAATGGCTTAACCTCCCTAAAATTAACGCATTCCAACTACCTAGAAAGACTACTGAGACGCTTTACCAACAATATAATGGGGTTTTCAAACAATGGATTAGCTCCGCTCGACTATGCAAAGAGTTTAGACCCTAAGTATGAAACCGCTTTTAGAAAGGAGAAATCAAGCATTAGCAATTTGTATTTAAAATAATACAAGGAGATTACGATGATCCCGATTTGTTGAGCAGGTGTAATTTTAGAGTTCCGAGCAGAGAGTTAAGGATCCAACATATTTTTAAGAACTCATAAAAACAGACAGAGCAACACTATGTTCCAAACAATGAGCATTTTCAATCAGTAATTTTCTGACATCGACCCATTTATGGTCTCTCTGCGACAATTAAGATCTCATGTCACCAAACTTACTTTGTCCTAATGAGTTTTTGTAACTTTTCCTTATTTATATCGTAGGTATATAGGAAAAGTATTGTGTTTGCAAAAAAATCTGAAACCGGACGGATGAAACCCGGCGCTTTAAGGCGTCCTAAGTGGTTTTCACAATGTTGTCTGTTTGTATGTGTGTGTGTGTGTGTGTCTGTTATCATCGTAGCGCCCAGTGTAAACCACGCTCATCTTGTACAAAAATCAGTCTACCGCAGTATTTGTGCTATTCGGAAAATATTTTTTACGACGTCATTAACCCGCAATAATAACTCAGCAAAATTTCGAGCAAAGTTTACTGAGCCATTCAAAGAATATACATACGCAATTTATTTTTAAACTTATCCAGTATTATAAATTCTGTGGAAAATTTAAAAAAAAATCTTTAAAAATTGAATATTAGTCGGTAAAATACAGGGAACGTACTCTTATATATGACTAACAACAGTGCCAAATTTAATTGTATTATCAGCAATTCTAACTTTATCGAAAGCCACTTCCATTTATTATTAGTTTACAGTGAAATCGAGATTAGTATATGAAATATTCGCGTTGGAATTTAGTAGGTTTTTACACCGGTTTCACAGAATCAAGTATGGTATTTGGCTAGGTGACTTCTGAAGGACAAGTCCAACGTATCAACCAAATGCTTTGGCAAACTTCATTCTATAAAGACAAGCAAAGTAAATTTGAACTTAAAAGGGTAAGTTTCGAAGTAATCATAGTGCTTTCATTTGTGTTACAGAATTACTATCAAACTTGACCTAAGGTGATAAATATTTCCATTAAAAAATTTTTAATATGATTAAAATAAGACACTTTCGATATTTTATAAAATATCTAGTTTTTTCATGAAATACCTGGTCAATGCTTAACATAAATTTGTAAGGTTTATCTTACAAAATTTCGTCATTTAACGGAAACATACAAACAAGCTCACACAAAATAATCAGCCAATTTTTTTAGTGTTATCTGTTTTTCCGGGAGAAGAATGTTGGATTGACTAAGAGCTCATTATACTAACCCCGCCAAGCCTATTCGACAACAGTATTATTATACGACAAACCAAGTGAAACAGTATTTATTCATTCATAATATGTACAGTAGGTTTAAATAAAATAAACCAAAGACGTAGTTTAATTAACTATTTTACAAAATTCGAAAAGTAACAATTTGTCACGTAATAAAGAAAAAGAAATAAAAATCAGGATATCGCAGGAATAATGATTAATCGTTTAAATCAATCCACATCACAGTGATTGTGAGATCGTCACAGTTACAAACCGTTTTTACCTCGTTTAAAATCATGTATACATTTTCCCCAGGTTTTTTTTCGGGGCGTAAAACAATTTTGAGAGGGATGCAGGGGGGGAGACTTCGTGCATTTGGGAAAAAAGGGGACCGGTGGTAATATATTCATGAAGGGTCGGTGAACAGTAGGGTGGGGGGGAGTCAGTTGGCAAGCTAAGCACGGGGGAAAATGCCACCACTTCCTTCAATCCCCCACAACCCGTAACCACCGCACCATTAATTGTCAAGGAGTACAATTTTTTGACTAGACCACACTCACAGGATGAGGAGTTTTTCACCGTATCTGCAATTGAGTGACATTTCATTTTTAGACTCTTCCTCTATAGCCGGAGTGGAATGGAAACATAAATTCCAATAACCCTAAGAGTTACCGTTAAAAGGTTTCAAATAATTTAATAAAACAACTAAAGAATGCGTTTTTTAAAATAAATTTCATATCCTTATTATTATAATAAATTATTGAGTGATAATAGATGTACCCATTTTGAAGGGAAAAACCTAAATAAATAAAAGTATTATTAAAGAACAAGCTAACGTCGATATTTTGGCGGCAATTATAAGTATCGACGGCAATATTCATATCCTACAGCAAGTATCGACGGCAATATTCATATACATCAGTAAGTATCGACGGCAATATTCATATCGAACAATAAGTATCGACGGCAATATTCATATTCTACAGCAAGTATCGACGGCAATATTCATATCCTACAGCAAGTATCGACGGCAATATTCATATACAACAGCAAGTATCGACGGTAATATTTATATCCTACAGCAAGTGTCAACAGCAACTGATTCTTTATTAGATTTTCAACTCGCAGCAAACAAGAACTTTAATTAAAAGTGTCATAAGAGTTTTTTTAAAAATATATTGGTTTCCTGATTTCAATTTGTACAAATCAAATACCTATTTCATCCTTTAAGGACATATCTAATTATTTCGCAATCTGGAATTGGCGATTTCAAAATGGTTTTTGAGCAGTGTAGAATGAATTTATCTGTTTGAAATATGTTGTACTATATCGGTTATAATCATAATTACAGATTGTTCTCATTTCACACTGACATTCACCGATAAAAATGTTAGAGGGAAACCAATCGGTATAATGTGACTAAAAAGAGTTTTCACTAAAATAACCAAATATAAAACACTTTAAAACAAATTTCTTTGAGGAAAACCTGGTAATAAATAGTTTTAATTCAAAGAAAGATACCAAAAAAGAGAGGGTTTGAGAAATATCCTTTGACGGATCCTGTAATCGCTTATAAATAAACCTCAGTTTAAGTTGAAAAACAATGTTTGACAGCGTTTTGAAAAAAAAATCAACAACAAAAAGAGGAGAAAAACTTCAATTTAAAATAGAGGAATAATGAAAAAGAGCTCGATTAAATAAAATTCATTATACAAAACTCTTTGAAATACCATCTGAGCTACTTTTGAAAATTAAAAAAAAAATAAAAACAAACTAAAATATACGAGTGAATTTGATACTCACAATTCAAAATTTTATCGGTTTTTGGAAGGGAGATGGTACAAAAGAGTTTGCCTAAAACTTAGAAGTAATATTCGATCGGATGAAACGATTTGGAGGGTAGAAATTCCACTTTAGGGATACGAGTCTAATGAAGGAGTGGGATTCCGATGTTAAAACTCCGCTAACCGGTTTCTACTGTGGAAACACAATCAAACCAAATTACTTTTCTCCTTTTCTCCGGCCTCGTTCT